>CAUYUJ010016093.1:216552-296107 GCA_963575745.1 Prorocentrum cordatum | reverse complement strand
TCTCGGCGGGGGAGGGATCAAATGGGAGGGGCTTCCCTTCGACGCTGGCTGGAACTCTTGAGCAGTTGACGACGACGACGACGACGACGACGACGACGACGACGACGACGGCGACGACGCTCACGCTGACAGATCGGCGGATTTCGTCTTTTGGGGGCTGGTTTCGAGCCCAGGGGCCATCAAACATTGATCACCTGACTCAGGCCCCGTCGTACTCTCAAGAGCTGCTTGGGCTCTGGCTGCCGCTGTCCCGCGAGCGGTTTGACACATCACATTTTGGTGACGCCCCGACCGCCACACGTAAATTGGATCTTCTGTTGGCTGCGGAGCACTAGCTTGCAGAATGCTCCAGCCGACGCAGAATGTGAGGGACGAGGTCATGAAGTTCTTCTCCAGCCTGGAAACAAATTTGAAGTCCCGCCCAGAGCTTCGCAGTTTCGTTGGCGCCTCTGGTGATGATTTCCACCTTCTCCTTGGAATGACAAAGCGAAGCATTCAGCAGGTAGCAGGGACGATTGGCTTTATTCCAGAGAGTTACAGCCGTAAGGCTGTGCTTGAAAAGCGTGGGAAGTCCGATTACATCACCCCGATGTGCGGCCCTGAGCTGACAGGATACGACTTTACCGAGAGTATCAAACTGTGGATGACACAAACTAGCAATACAGAATGGTCTGTTGCAGAAGTTTGGCTCTCCAGAAAAGACCCAGGTGTGGGAATGGCCACCCTATTCGTGTCTCACGTGCAGGCGCAACCATTAGAGGCTACATTGAAGACTGTACCCGACGATACTTACTTGTGGCTGGATTATCGAAGGCGCTACGGCGAACCACCGCCGCTCCCCGCCTTTTGGAAACGCCCATGCGGCCAAGTGTTGGGCCAACATCTGTCCAAGCTGATCGGCTATGTGCTCTCCCAGCCTTTGTGGAACTCCTTGGCCCCTTGGGGGTACACCTGTGAGAGAAAGAGCCAGAAGGATGAGAGGGAGGACGAGGAGGAGGAGGAGGAGGAGGAGGAGGAGGAGGAGGAGGAACAGGAGGCATCTTGAGGCCGTCTTGCTGCTTCCTGGGTGCTTCCCGGGAACCTCTTGGGGGCCTCTGGGGACCTCTTGGGAGCCTCCCCGGGCCCCTTTGGGGCCCGCGGGGCCTCTCGGGGGCCTTTAGGGACCTCTTGACCTTCGGAGGCCGTCTCGGGGGCCTCTCTGGGAAGTCGTGGGTCCCTCTTCGGGCTGTTCTGGAGATCCGTGGGGCCGTCCTGGGTGGTCCCTCCTGAGCCGTCTTGGGGGCCTCTTCGGGGCCTCGTGGGCCGCCTCGGGGCCTTCTTGGGGGGCTGCGGGCCGTTCTGGAGCATCGAGTGCCCGAAATGGCGAAAACGCTAAAGCCTTTGACGAACCCACGGGCAATCACTGATCTTGGCCTCCTGGGGGTCCTCTTCGGGCCCTCTGGGGGCGTCTTGCCTGGCCATCCTGGGCCGGCCGTCCAGAGGAGGGCGTCCTGGGCCGCCTCGGGGCAGTGCCTGGCCGTCCCGGGATCGTCTTGGGCTCCCTGGGAACTATCTTGGATCTTGGCCGTCCTGGAGGCCATCTCTTGGCCGTCTCGGAGGCCATATCTTGGCCGTCTCGGAGGCCATATCCTGGCCGGCCTGGGGGCCACATCCGTGCCGCCCTGGGGGGAAAGGAGGCCGACGGAGGCCGCGCGGGATCGGCCGAGGCTCCAGTTGGGACTCTGCTCTTAGCAAGAGAACAAGCTTCCCTCGCTCCGTGCTCCCCCCCCTCCTTGTCGTCGTCGTTGTCGTTGTCGCCATCGTACACGGCCACGCCGCATGGGACAACTCAGCGGCCAAAGCCTTGCCAGCGCACGTCTGCACGGCAGCTGCTCCTGGATGCGGGCGCCGGGATCCTTCACCGCTTTGCCAGTGCACATCTGCACGGCATCCTCTCTGCCGATGCGCCGTCGAGGCGCCTGGCTCCTGCCGCAAGAGGACAAGGTACTGGAACGGTCGGCGCCGGCAGGGGGCGGCGGCTCCTCCCTTCGGCCAGCCCCGAGAACGTGTCAGCTCACCGAGCGCGTTCCACTATCAGCATCGTTCGATCGACCCCTGTCCCCGGCCCGCCCCCGTGCACACCTCGAGCCCCGCCGTCTCGTCACCTCCGTCGGGGATAGGCCCCTCGAGGCCCGAGGAGAGCAGCCTATATACACCCCTCCAGGGGGGTAGAATCGGCCAGTGGGGCCCAGCCCTCGCTGGTGGGAATGGGGATCGGATAAAAGCGATGCTCACACTGCTCGCAAAGCGCCTACTCTTATGTCGGGCGTGTCCGCCTACAGGGGGATCTTCGACGAAAAATGAAAACATACCCCCAAGATGCCCCCCAAAGGTAAAACAAGTCCCCAAAAGATAGTCCCCCGACTATTTTGGGGAGTATTCCTTGCCTATTTTGGGGGTATTTTTTTGGTTCTTCGTCGAACATCTCCCCGGTCGGGGGACAGGCTCGACGTGAGCCCACTCGCGCGCGTCCGAAGAGCGCCGCCTCGTGGCGCCGGGGGGGCCGAGGCCGCGAGGGGGGCCGAGGCGGCGAGGGGGGGGGGCGAGGGGGCCCCTGCCGCCGCTCTGGCAGGACAGCCTACTGCTCTGCAGCGGCCGGGCGCGGAAGAGGGCCGCGAGGCGGTGTCCTGCGACGCCCCGTGGGGCCGCGGCACTTGTGTGCCTGCGTGTTCGGCACTCGGCGTTCTTTCTTTCTCTTCCCCTTTTTGTTTCGTTCTCTTTCTTTCTTTCGCTCTCTCTCTCTCTCTCGATATATATATATATATATATATATATAGAGAGAGAGAGAGAGAGAGAGAGAGAGACGCAATGGATCACGAATCCCCCGCGGCGGATCCAGGCCATGTCTGTTCTGCGAGTGGTGGAACGCGCCTGTCTATCAGCGCAGCAGCACAAAGAAGGGAAGGCCCAGTTCAAGAGCCGTTCCAGCTCGGTGCGCTTTCTGCTCACTCTGCGGGGTCTCAAACACCCCTTGTCTCGAAGACGAAAAATCGCCATGAATAGAAACTCTCGGCGCTCCGCGCACCCTTCTTGGACTCGCGCCAGGGGGGGGGGGGGTCCAGCGCGGATCCCCAAAAACATCCGCGCGCAGCGCCAAGCGTTTCCGTTTATGGCGTGCTTTCTTCTGTTGTTGTCCAAGCCTTGTCGTGGGGGGCCGTCTCGGGGGGCCGTCCTGGGGGGCCTTCTCGGGGGCCTCCTGGGTGTTTTGGCACGGGGGCCGCCGAGGGCCTCGGGGCCCTCTCGAGCGCGACCGCTAAACGTCGTCTTTGGTGCGCCTTGGCGGGCCGAAGGGGGCTCTCTGACGCTTTCCCGATGCCGATCTTCAATCGAAGAGCTTGGGAGTCACACAGCCTTGACATTCGGCTCACTGTTCGTTGCGTCGGGCCTTCAACGGTCTCGCCGCTAACTGCCTCTTCGGTCGTGGGTTGTTAGGCCGTCTTGGATTGGTCCTCGCAGCTTGCGGCTGTCTCGGAGCAATACTTGGCCATGCGGGAGCCTTCTAGAAGCCGAGAAGGTTGCCAGTGAGCAGTACGCAATCCTAGAAGTGGCAGTTTCCGAAGGCTGCTTCCTACGAGGGGGTCGCCCTTCGAAAATTGCAGAAGAAACCCTAGGAGACAGCTGACAACCATTCTAACACTCCACTCCGCTACCGTGCAGGCACGGTGGCGGATACCATACTTCGCCAATGCCAAGACGACTTTGATCCTGAGAGAGTGGCTGGCGTAATCAAGTATTTATCAAATGCCCACGATGGCACGCGCGCAGTATTGGATGAGCCGTCGCCGACCTACTTGAACAGGTCTTTTTGCATATTTGAGGTTGCTTGCACCGTGAGCAGTAAACTTCACGTCGATATGAGCGACGATACCTCGTTCAAGTTCGTAGAGGGCGCCTTCCCCGTTGACGCGAAAACAGCCACATCGACAAAGAAGGAGCACAAGTACTTGGTGGATGGTTACATTATTGGGCAGTGGGTGTCTTACAGAACATTCAATGAGAGTGTTTCAGCATCGTTCATGTCGGCGGCCGTGGGCCGCCTGGTGGGCCTGCTGGCCGGCGGCGCCCCCGGCGCGCAGGAGCGGGCGGCGCTCGCGCTGGCCCGCCTGGCCGTCAAAGACGCCGAGAACCGGCGCGCCATTGGCCGGGCCCCGGGCGCCGTGGAGGGCCTGGTGGGCCTGCTGGCCAGCGGCGCCCCCGGCGCGCAGGACCCAGACCCCCTCGAGCAATGAAAAAATCACGACGGGAGGTTTTCCGTAATTTTCGGCCTCCGGGGGCCCTCGCCGGGCCTCGGGAGCGTCAAAAAACGCCTCAGGATGCAAAGCCGGTCATGGGGAAAGGGTCGGGACCTCTGGGGGTCGACGTAATGAAAAAATCATTTCGTCGGGGGTCTGGGGAGCAGGCGGCGCGCGCGCTGGCCAACCTGGCCGTCAAAGACGCGGAGAACCAGCGCGCCATCGGCCGGGCCCCGGGCGCCGTGGAGGGCCTGGTGGCTCTGCTGGCCGGCGGCGCCCCCGGCGCGCAGGAGCAGGCGGCGCGCGCGCTGGGCAACCTGGCCCACGACGCCGAGAACCGGCGCGCCATCGGCCGGGCCCCGGGCGCCGTGGAGGGCCTGGTGGCTCTGCTGGCCGGCGGCGCCCCCCGCGCGCAGGAGCGGGCGGCGCTCGCGCTGCAGAACCTGGCCGTCGACGCCGAGAACCGGCGCGCCATCGGCCGGGCCCCGGGCGCCGTGGAGGGCCTGGTGGGCCTGCTGGCCGGCGGAGCCCCCGGCGCGCAGGAGCCGGCGGCGCGCGCGCTGGCCAACCTGGCCCACGACGACGAGAACGTGCGCGCCATCGGCGGGGCCCCGGGCGCCGTGGAGGGCCTGGTGGCTCTGCTGGCCGGCGGCGCCCCCGGCGCGCAGGAGCCGGCGGCGCGCGCGCTGACAAACCTGGCCGTCGACGCCGAGAACCGGCGCGCCATCGGCCGGGCCCCGGGCGCCGTGGAGGGCCTGGTGGCTCTGCTGGCCGGCGGCGCCCCCGGCGCGCAGGAGCAGGCGGCGGGCGCGCTGGGCAACCTGGCCGTCGACTCCGAGAACCAGCGCGCCATCGGCCGGGCCCCGGGCGCCGTGGAGCGCCTGCAGGGCCTGGTGGCCGGCGGCGCCCCTGGCGCGCAGGAGGAGGCGGCGCGCGCGCTGGGCAACCTGGGCAGTGGGAGGTGCCCGCTGCTGTAGGCGCCGCCGCCCCGGCCGTCGGCGCAGAGCATCCGCGCGTGGCCGCGCCGCCGGGCGGCGGCAGCGTCTTGATTTCTCAGGACGGCGTCCCCAGAAACTCCCGCCCTGACTCCAGATCCGCCCTACTTCGTTTTTTTTCCAACTTAGGATTGCGTCGGAAATCCACTTGTAAAACGCCGAAGCTGTAGGGCGGAAATTTCTGCACCCAACAGAAGGTAGGGCGGACATCCACAGAAGTAGGGCGGAAATAGCAACAGAAAAGTAGGGCGGAATTTGGCATCAGCGGGGCTTGAAAAGTAAGGCGGAAATGCCAAGCCCTACTTACGAATCTCCCCCTCCGGAGTCAGGGGCGACCCCCCTGCCCCAGGACCGGCTCTTTGCCCCGAGCTGTTTCGTGACGGCCCCGGGGGCCCAGCGAGGGCCCCGCGAGGGGCCAAAAATACTGAAAGACTTGCCGTCCTGATTTCTGAGCGACGCGATCCTGTCTGCAGGCGGGAGGCCGCGCCCCGCCCCGGGTGGGAGGCCGCCGCGGAGAGGGGGGGCCGCGGCCGAGCCGCGCTGCCCGCTGGCCGCGCGGCGACCGCCCGCGGAGGCCACCTGGGGGCGTGAGGGCAGCTGCACCCCGCAGGGCGTACACAGACCTCCTCCTCCTCCTCCTTCTCTTTCTCCTCCTCCTCCTCCTCCGCGTCCTCCTCCTCCACATCCTCCTCCTCCACATCCTCGGGTCGTGAGCAAAGCGCGACGCGAGATGTTTTTTTTTGTTTCGGCATCCAGGGGCCCCTACCGGGCCCCAGGAACGGCAAGCGACGACTCAGGCTGCAAAACGGGCCCCGTTGAAGTGTATTGGGAAACCTGCTTCCAACTAAAGTTACGTGCATTGGGAAGTCGAACCTGCTTCCCAAAAAACTGCGTGATTTGGAAACTCGAACCTGCTTCCAAAACAAAAACAAATTCCCCCCAAATCAGGTTCGACTTCCCAACGCACGCAGTTCATCACTGGAAGCAACTTTTTTTTGGAAGCAGGTTCGACTTCCCAATGCACGCAGTCCATCTCAGACCTCTGGGGGTCGACGTTGTGAACAACATCACGACGTCGGGGGTCTGGGTACGCAGGCTGGGCAGTGCGGCGCGGCTGGCGGAGCAGCGGTGTGTGTGTGTGTGTGTGAATGTGTGTGTGTTTGTGAATGTGTGTGTGTGAATATGTGTGTGCATATGTGTGTGCATATGTGTGTGAATGTGTGTGCGTGTGTGTGTGTTAATTCGAATGTGAATGTGAATGTGTGAATGTGTGAATGTGTGAATGTGTGAATATGTGAATATGTGAATATGTGAATATGTGAATATGTGAATGCGAATGTGAATGTGAATGTGAATGTGAATGTGAATGTGAATGTGAATGTGAATGTGAATGTGAATGTGAATGTGAATGTGTGTGTATGTGTGTGTGTGTGTGCGTGCGTGCGTGCGTGTGTGTGTGTGTGTGTGCGTGTGTGTGTGTGTGTGTGTGTGTGTGTGTGCGTGTGTGCGTGTGTGGGTGGGGGGGGGGATGGGGGGGGGGCGGCGTTGCAGCCGTAAATACCCTGCAGGGCGGGCTTGGCTGGCGGAGGGCAGCCGCACTTACCCCACGGGGCACGCTTGGCGGAGCGGAAGGGTGGAGGGAGGGAGGAGGACGACGAGGGAGAGGAGGGAGGAGGGAGGAGGGATCCGAGGAGGGAAAGGTACCCATGCCGCTACCCCTCCCTCGTGTTCGCCTTTTTGTCCCTCCTGGGAGGCCCTCGTGGCCACAGCTGGATTCGCCTCGCGATTTCGGCCGAAACGCACCCCGGGAGAGGTCCAGGGAGTGGCGGTGTCGGTAGTTACCCTTCGGTTTCCCAAGGGAGGGGGCAGGAGTCTAGGCCTCGCAGATGGGGTGGGAGTACAAGATGGGGTCGGAGGATCGCGCCGCATCGCCGATGCATCGGCGATGCGGCTCGATGTGGGGCCCGATTTGCTTCACGTCGACGTCGCCGATGCATCGAGTCCGGTTGGGGCCGGTTCGGGCCGGTTCGGCGGCGGCCGGTTCGGTTGCAGCGGTTCGGTTTCGGCACGGGTCCGGTTTGTGACAATTCGGTTTTGCCTCGGGACGGTTCGGTTTCGGGCGGTCCAGTTCGGGTGATCGAAAGGTTGGCGCGCCAACGAGTACTGTTGCATGTTGCGGCCGCGGATCGAACCGCGAAAAAAGCATGAGCAGGAGTGGGAGGAGGAGGAGGAGGAGGAGGAGGAGGAGGAGGAGGAGGAGGAGGAGCAGCCAGGAAGATGAGGAGGAGGAGGAGGAGGAAAAGGAGGAAAAGGAGGAGGAGGAGGAGGAGGAAGGCGGGGAAGAGAGAGGGGGAGGGAGAGGAGCGAAGGCGGCGGCGACGACGATGGCGGCGCCCCTACGTCCCCGACCGGGGGGGGCTGGACCGGGGGGTCCCGGAACGGGGGGTCCCGGACCCACTCTAAAGTGAGCTGGGATACAGGCGAGAGGTAACGAGCGTGTGTCCGCGGCCGTTTGGGCTCAAGCGGCTGGCCGCCCAGATCTGACTACGCTTCAGCGCGAGGTGTACCATTTGCCATCGAGACCAAAACATCCTTTGCTTGAGATGGTTCGTCGCTCCCGCGACGATCTCTTACTATTGGGACGATCGCTACTACGGTATAACAGAGCTGGAGCTGGGCTTCGCCTAAGGCGAAGCTGCTGGTTGGGCCTCCCAACCCCTTTTCAAACTTGGTAGCGGAGCTGGCCTATGGTGTTCAGCTCTTGCTCTACTTCTCACCATCCACGGCACTATCTGGTGGACTACTGGACTACTGACATGTTGGAACATCAGGGTGCAGTGGGTCTGCGCGGAGGAATGTACATAACTACGCGCAGCCGCAAGGACACGTGCAGTGATACCTCTGCTCACGCAGAGGCCTCTTGCTCGAGTTATACATCCCTGCGCTACTACACACCTGACGTCCACCCACCTACTCCATTTGGGAACTTCTTCGAATATACTATGCGTGGGAACATGCGATACGACATTGTGCCGCCTCCACCCCCACGCAGGCTTACGACAACACACCACAAACCCCAACCAACCACATCCGACTACGACCTACGAGGCCACTGGATTGGTATAGCTATATTTGGCTCATATGGGTAGCTATCGGGTGTGCAGTGGGACACATGCGTGGCGGAGACGACACAAGAACAGCCAGCCCCCACTGGGACCCGGCTGGTCAAGTACCCTTCCGCGAATTTGCTCGCGAGGTGCATGCCTGGATCAACGTGGCCACAGGCACCATGACGCCCTCCCAACAAACTGCGGCACTGCAGCGAGGCTTGGGAGGCCTCGCGCGGACCATAGCCATGAGAGTTCCCTCAGCAGTTATCATTTTTGGCGTCAACATAGGTGGCCGCCATATACCGATGGCGTCACCTACATCATGTTCCTCTTGAGCACGAAGTTCGAGAACCTAGACGAGGAACGCCAAATTAACTGTGGTAAAGGTTCCATCGACTTCCGAGTCCATGCGGGGGAACGGATCGACCACATTTTGGAACGCTTCGAGATGGACGGCTATGAAGCTGAAGCGGCAGGCTTGAACATCCCCAACTGGCAAATTCTAGCAGTTATTTTAGTAAGAGCCCTAGGAGCCACGTGTTATCGGAAGATACGGTGCCGAGGGCCGGCGCAGGCAGCCGCGTGCGGAGGCAATGCTGAATCGGCATTGGGGCTTCCTGGGCGCCTCTGGGGCCTGCTGCGGGCCTCTTTGGGGCGGAAGGCTCGGATTTTCGGTTTGTGTTCCCTCAGTGGGACTCCTTTTGGGGCCGTCTTGGGGCTCTCTTGGGTTCGTTCGGCGCCTCTTGGGCCGTTGTGGTGCTCTCTTGGGCCGTTTGGGTTTCTCCTGGAGGCCTTTCGGGCCGTCTTGGGGTAGTCGGGAGTGTTGGGAAACCGAGGCGATGAGAACGCCCACATCCCTGAACACCCGGAGGAAAATCAATGATGTGGGCGCGTTGAGGCTCTCTGGGGAGACCTCGGCCTCCTGGGCCGGGAGTCATCTTGGGCGTTCTTGGTGCGCTCTTTCGGCGACTCGCGGCCTTTTTGGTCCGTCTCGGGGGCTTCTCGGCGCCCTCTCATGGCCCGTCTTGGGGTCTCATGGGCCCGATGCGGTCACGCGACAAGACGCGGGGAACTCCCAGAGATTTGGGCCGAGGAGCTGCGAACCCTTCAAAAACTCCCCAAGAGTGAGGACCGAGGCTTAGATGGGGTGGCCTGAGGACCTGAGGACACGCCTAGTTGGGGCGTCGCGGGCCGTCTTCGGACGATCTTGGGGCCTCTGGCGGCTCTTTTGTAGCATTTTTGGCGGCCCTCTTGGGGCCATTTCGGGCTCGTCTGGGGTCCTCGCAGGCCGTCCTGGAGCGCTCTTGGGCAGCCTCGGGTGGCCAGGCCATTTTGGGGATCTCTCTTGGGGTCCTCTTGGGCCCTCTTGGGGCTGTCCTGTAGCTCTATCGGGGCAATATTGGGAGCCTTGTGGGCCCCTCTGAGGCCGTTCTTCGGCTGTCATGGGGCTCTTTGTGGCCGTCTTGCGGCTCTCTTGGGCTGGTTTGGGGCTCTCTTGGGGACTGCCTGGGCGGTCTTGGGGCGATTTGGGGGGTTTCTTTACTTCGTGGGGGTCGTCTTGGGGGCCTCTCGGGGCGTCTTCGGGGCCTCTTGAATCCATCTGGAGACCCCCTTGGAACGTTTTTGGCCGTCTGAGGCCTCTGCGAAACCATCTTAGAGGGCAGTAGTAACTTGTTATTGCAAGTCATAAGTCGACGCCCCCAGGCGGGAGTGTCCCGCCGTCGGCGCACCGCGCGATGGCGGGCGCCCGCATGTCCACCCGCCGCGCGCCGCCGCTACGTCGGGCGGGCCAGGCCCCGCGCGGGCATGCTGGCGTGCCGCGCGGCCGTGCGTCGGGGTCCTTCCTCCCTCCGCTCCTCCGCGCACGGTCGCGATGTCTCCTCTTTGCCGCCTGGCCGCGGGGCGGGATATCAAGCACCCGGTCATGTCTGCAGCGCCCCACCTGCCTAGTGTGCACTCTTAAGGTGGGGCGGCTGGCCGGGGTGTGGTCCTCTGTCTGCCAGTGCGCGGCTCTGGACCAACCCTGGGGGCGACGCGCGGGGCGTCCGTTCGCCAGAGTGCGTCGGACGCGACCGCGGTCGCGCTTCTTTTCTGGCCCAGTGTGGCCCCTGGTGGGCGTCGTTGTCTAGGGCTTTTCCCTGCGGGCCCTGTGTCCCTTGGTTCACCTCGGGCCAACACCGCTGGTCCTTGGTGACCTACGCGTTGTTTCTCCACCCCGGCGGAGTCTGTTTCACGGCCCTGAGGGGTCACGGCGTTGCTATCAAGCCCAGAGTGGCCTCTTTACGTCGGCCCAGTGTGACCAGCGTACCCATAGGGTTCCCCCTTCGCGGGTCCAGAGCGACCCTCGTCTGGCGGCCCAGAGTGGCCATTCAGTAGCAGGGCAGCCGATGCCAGCCCGCATGTCTGGCGGCCCTAGAGCGGCCAATCTTCGATAGGGCGGCCGTTGCGGCTTGCCTGACTGCCAGCAGACCCGCGCGTCTCGCTTGGAGGCCCATAGTGGCCAATCGTTGCAAACGTTTCTTTCGCATTCCCAGTGAACAGTCGAGCGCGAGACTCGCAGCGCGCCAGACTCGCAGCGCAAAGGCAGCGAACTCCCGCCGTCGGTCGACGGTTTTTGCTCTGGCTGCCGCAGGTTCGCAGCGGCTCCGAATGTCGGGTGAAGTCAGCGGCTTCTGCTTGCTTGCGATGGCGGAGCAGGCTGCGCAGGCGGCGCTCGTGCCGTTCGAGGCGAAAGCAGAAAGGGGCTCCTTGGTGCGCACCGCATCCCGCGCGCGGGTCGCGTACGCAGACACAGTGTTGTCGCAGGCGCGCGAGCGGCTTCGCTACCTGCTGGTTAAGGGGGCGGGCCCCAGGCTGCAGGGGCGAGCGCCAAGGGGCCCGCCCCTAGCAATGCCAGCACCACCTGCCAACGAGTGCTGCTGGTCGCCAGTCCGACTCGGAGCAGTCGGCCCTCGGTCAGTAAGGCTGGAGCAGGTGTGGGCTGAACTGCGCTTCGCCCTGGCCCAATGCGCACCGCGTTTGCCGCGCGACGTCTGCCATATCTTAGTGGGCTACGCAACGCCCCAGATCGTCTCTGCGCCCGTGATACGCTACCGTCTAATGGACAATCCAGACAGTGGCGATGAAGCGCACTTCCGCCGGGCCAAGCTGCGAGTGCGCCCGCCAGCGCGGGTCGCGGGCGCCTAGGGCGGCGCACGCGACCACAACGCTTTTAACAAACACGCGCGCTCGTGCCGCGCGTGTCGTCCCAGTGTGGATTTGCGCGCTCCCCCCCGCAACTGGGGGCCGCATAAGGGTCGCTGCGCGGGCTTCTAGGTGCGCCGTGTAGCGATGTCGTCTGACGACGAGGTGCCGTCAACGCAGCCCGCCTCATGTCGCGAGACGTGTCACATTGGCCCTTTTGTGTGTTCTTACTGTCGCGTGTGCGGGCGGCGGGAGCATCCAGCCCCCCAGCGCGATCGCAGCAGATCGTCGCCACGGAGGCGCACATCTGCCGCAGGGCCCTCAGGCAGCCCCTCGATGGAACTGACGGCCACGGCGCCGCTTGGGCCGTGCGCACGAAGCGCGAGGATCGACCAGCTGGCCAGCGCCTGCCCGCTCGGTAAGACGCATGACCCGCGCTCGCGGCCATAAGCGGACCAGGTTTCCGCAGGCATCTCGCGTTGCGTTCCCGGCGCCGCCGTTCCTCCCCCGCCTTCGGGGTGCGCGCGTTCGTTTTGCGTCTGCGAAGCGGCGGACCAGGTATCTGCAGGCACCTCGCTCGTGTTGCTACCGGCGTCGCCGTCTTTCTGTGCGCGTGTTGAGTGCGCTGCGTTGCAGTCGGCCCGCCGCGTGATCCCCGCGTGTGCGAGCAGTGCGACGCTGGTGTTTTCTGGCTTCTTTGTTCGTGATGGTGGACGGACCGTTCCTGAGCTTTCTGCGCCAAGACCCCGTGTTCGGGGCAGAATGGTCGGACATCGAATACAAGGCTGCGATTGACTGCCTAGGCGCTAATAAGCTGCTGACGCCGGCGCAGCTGGCGAACATTCGGCTAGAAGAGCTGTCAGGCTCGGAGGGCCTGCCAGCGGGCGTGAAAGGCGCGCTCCGCCGCGCGCTGGAGCGCGCCACAACTGCGGGTAAGCAGGTAGCGTACGCGAGCGCGCCTGGCGAGCCCCCCTGGTCTGCACGCTCGCATCGGGGCGGAGGCCAATGTGGAAATGGCCGTCCCCGTGCACCACGTAGACGCGGGCGCTGAGTGAGCGACGATTACGTTGAACGGCCTCAGCCAGACGATCTGGCCGAGGCGCGCCCTCACGTGAGCGCGCCAGCGGCGGTGACAGCGGTCGCTGCCTTGCACAGGAGCGAGAAATGTGATTGGATGGCTGCCGAGGTCGTACGCGCGAGAAAGAGGGGCTGCGCGAATCCTTTCGTTTACTCTGATTTGCGCGGCTTTCTCCCGACCTGGGCCGCGAGCGCCCACGGGGTCGACGACGCAGACGCCAACGGAGTGACGGCTGAGTGCGGCAGTAAAGGTCAGCGCGCGTTGTCGTGGGCCGAGTTTCACCTCGCCTACGACGCATGGGCGATTGCGGTTGCTGCCACTAAGCAGCTATCTTACGCGCGCTGCTTGGAGCATGAGCGATTTGTGCTCCAGGTCCGCGACGTGCCAGCGCGCGCACGTAGCGGCGCGCGCGCCCGTTGCCTCTCGCGGGGTGGCCTTGGAAGCTCCGCTCGCGGGCCGCAAGGCGGGGCTTGGGCTCCTGTGCGACAAAATCGTCCGCAAGAGCTGGGCCGAGCGCTCGCGACAGAGCGGCGTCGAGAAGTTCAATATTGAGGAGGCCTCGAAAAGGCTCGACGCGTTGTCCCTGCGGTCTGCCGAGAACGAGTTCGACCGCGCAGCCAAGGTCGCCCGCGCGTGCTGGGGGCGTCGCGCGTCGTGCGTGACAGTTGCGTTTGCAGGCGCAGGGGCAGGCCGCCCAGGCCACGCCCGCGGGCAACGGCCGCGGCAGTGGCCGCGCCGCGCCGAACAAGGGCGCGGCGGAGACGCGCTCTTCGCATTCCGGTGCGTCCTGGCACAGCGGCGGCTGGGGCCGATCTACGTGGAAGACGGGCGCGTGGGGCAGCTCGAAGAGGCCGGCGCCAGACGCGCCGCGCACGCCGCCCCGGCCCGCGAAATGGGCCATGAAGTAGGGGAGCGCTTGACGTCCCCGATTCGCGGCGCCCTCGCAATGTTTGCGCGGTCGCGCCGTTCGCTCCGCGGCCGCGCGCGCGGCATGCGCTGCTGCAGATAACGCAGGCGGTGTCCGTGACCTGCTGCGCGGGGTTTCCTGCCTGGCGCAGCGCGCCGGCCTCGCGCTGAGGCATTTTGACGCATTCGCCTGCGGTTACATTTCTACGAAGAGAGGGCCATTCGCGCGCGGCCCGTCCCAAGGCACGTAGCGTTCCTGCTCGCGCGCATGGCGCGGCGCGCGGCGTTGCACGCAGGTCTGGTCTCGCCTTGTCCGCGGTGGGTGCACCCGTGGAAGGCGTGCAAGCATCCCGCAGAGGCCAGGGCTTCTCGTGCGAGGCCCTGCTCGGCTTGGGGGTGCGCTACCAATGCTCTCGCGCCCTCGTCCTGCCCACGCGCATTGCTGGAGTGTGGCGGGTGGCATCGGTTGCCGCCGCAAACGCGCGCATCGGCGGCGTCGCGCCTCTCGTGGAGTCAGCGGCGGCAGAGTTTTGTTGCAAGAGAGGACGCGCAGGGGCTCGCGGTTGCGCAGTCTTCGCGCTCTTGTATTATGGTGGTACGGCCACGACGGTCAAGCACCATGCCGGCGCCGCCGCCGCCGCCGAAACGACGTTGCACGGCGAAGGGCGCGCCGCCCGCGCCGGCGCCGCCGGCGCGGGACGGCGCAAAGTGCGCCCTCAAGCGCGACTTCATACGTCAGGCCCAAGGCAGGACATACGAATTTGAAAAGAAGATCACGTTGGCGACAGACGTCTCAGACGCGGTGCGCTGGATCAGCGAGCGCACGCCCGGCGCGGTCCGGCGAGCGCGCGAAGAAGCCATTTGGCGCATTGAAACTCGGGCCCGCCAGCTCGAGCAGAGTGGCGCCATCGAGGCGTGGTACCGCGGCGCAGACGAAGGCGTTCGCGGGGTCGCCTGGTATGTCAACGGGCCGCTGCTTGCAGAGTTGGCGGCCAGCATTGGACACATTGATCGCGAATGCGTGGAGTTCTTTCGTCAGGCGTGCCCACGTGCCGCCGTCGTTTGCCATCGCGCGCCTGTCGCGCGCGAGGGGGCGCCCCTGCTGGGTGAATTACCGGTGTCGGGCATTGGCGCGCCTGCTACATTTCCGCAAGAGAAGTCCACCGAGGTTATTTTAAAGGGTGCCCGGGCGGCAAACAAGCGTCTGCTCGCGCGTTTACGCTCCGACCCCAACGCGCAAGAGTTGTGGGACCTCACGGATAAAGATTTCCGACTATGGAGGATGCGAGCGCCCGAGGGTCTGTCAGACCTCGACTTGGGCAGTATCATTCTGGTGCCCCGGTTCGGGGTAGTACAGGGTGTCAGGAGCGACGGCGCCCGCAAGGCGCGCGCGCGCGCGCGCGCCCGCGCGAAGCGTTGTTTAAAGTTTGTCGTGCGCGCGCATTTTGCGGCAGGTTCGCGCGGTGGGCGATTGCTCCATTGCCGGCATCAACACCGCAACGCGTCCGCGTGAACGTATGCGGCACGAGACAATTGATCACCTATACCTGCTTTGCCGACTATTTACTGAAACGGTGGCCGCTGCGTCGCGAGGGCGCAAGGGCCACGCGCGCCCGGGTTGCAGGCATCCGCTGTGCCGCGCTTGTTTAAGCTCGACATCGACGCCGCCTTCCGGAGGCTTCCGCTGCGACCTGAGCATCGGGCTTTGATTAGGGTCATATTCCGTTACAAGGATGAGGTCACGGCGCATGCTCACTGCGCGTGCCCATTCGGGGCAGGCGCGTCGTCCGCTCTCGGCACACACCGCGTCGAACTTGTCCCCCGCGCAGTTGCAAGCGTTCATAACTGGGAACGCGTTGGCGCCCTCATATGCGCGATTCTACGCCGTGTACTCCACGCGGCGATCCTTCGTTACGTGGACGCTATGTTCGGCGCCGAAAGGTGGGCCGAGGCGCGGGGTGTCACGCGAGCCGGCCGATCGGTCGCCGTCACGCGCCGCGCGGCAGGTCGAACACCTGCTGGATTGCATCGCGCGCATCGTAAGATGCTTATTGGGCCGGTCCGCGCTGGCAGACGAGAAGATTTCCTGTGCTGTCCCGCTCGGTATCCTGGGACTTCGCGTCGACCTCTCATCGGAGGGGTTGTCGTGCGTTCCGCTGCCCGACAAGATCGCTAAGTGGACAGCACGTATCACGTTGGCACTCGGTTCGGGCATCTTACGCGCAGGCGTGGACCCAGTTTGCGGCCCGCCACGCAGCGTCGTGGCGCGCGCGGCCAGGTGACGCGAGCAAACTCGCGGGCGCACTAGCCTGGGCATCCGGTAACATGTTCAACCGCGCGGGGCGCGCCATGCTCAGGTGTGTTTTTCTGTACCGTGCGCCGGCAGCGCACCCATTTGCCACGCCCACGTTGCGGCAGGCCGATCTACGCCCAGGCACATCGCGGCTCTCCCGACATGCCGCAAGCGCTACGGCTAGTGCAGCGGTGGTGGTTGATCGTGCTGGGCGGCGAGCTGGCACAGTCACGAAGGTGGTGCGACGAAGCGGCGGGCCCCGTGGCCCATCTGTTCTGCGACGCAGCCAGCCGCCCGCCCATGGCGGCCGCCGTACTGTTCGTTGACAACAAATGCTACTGGACGTGCATGCCACCTGCCGCCCGGCACGGCTGCGCAGGTCAGCGTCAGTTTTGGTCGCGACGCGCGCGCACGCGTGCGCCAGGATCTTGAAGGCGTTCCAGCCCAGGGAAGATAATCAAATCATGGGCTTGGAAATGCTGAGCATTGCCCTGGGCTTGTGCTCGTTTGAACACCTGCTCCGCCGTCGGCGCGTCGTAATCTGGTCTGACAACACAGGCGCGCAGGCCGCCGCCGGCAGCGGCGCCGCGCGCGCGTTCGATCACGCTTGTCTCGCACACGGCCTCTGGGTCAAGATTGCGCAATTGCGGTGTCTAGCACGTGTGGAGCGGGTGCCGACAGACGAAAATATCGCAGATGATCCGTCCAGGGGTGGGTTCGTGCTGCTGCGGCAGCTCGTTGCAGTGCGAATTGATCCGCACCTGGACGAGGCGTTCTGCACGCCAGCGTCATGGACGTCGATGCTCATCCCGACAAGGTGAGCCAGCGCTCGCAGCACGGCTACGCTGCGAGGCAGCCGAAACTCGGCGCCAGCTATCGGGTATCTCGCGGCGCGCGCCACGGTTGACGCGCGCCACTCAGCAGGGGCTCACACCGCAAGGTCCACGCGACCTAGCCTGTATCATTATGTCTCACGACGGTTTCGCCGCTCAGCCGAGCAATGTTCTGCCCAGAGCACGTGCTGATATCGACGCGGTTTGCTCTTGCCTGCGGTTTAACGGGATGACGCGCTGGTAGCACCTCGAGGGTGCGCTGTTCGATGACCTTCTGGGTCGTGAACGCCTTTCTGTCACCGCAGCGACAGCAGTGCGAGAGCTGCTGGCACGCACGCAGGGTGGCGTGCATGGCGGGCGCGCGGGTCGTGCGCGCGCGCCGCGCGTATTCTTAAGGACGATGGGCGAACGCCAGGCCCAACGGTGGCGAGGCGGCGCGGGCACGCCCGTCGAGTCAAGGCTCTGCGAGCTCGGCTTCTTCATCGTCCTCTTCCTCGAGTGTGCGGTTATGGGCACCCCGCGTGGTCCGTCGCAGACCGCTTTTCTCCGCACGTTGCACGCGCGCGACGTCTTCGCGCGCGGCCGCGCGCGCAGGGCATCCCAGGGCCGGCGCCGCCACCGGGGCCTCCACCCGCGATGCTTGCGGCCCGTCGGCGGCGCAGCCGCAGCTCGGCAGCGGACCCAGTGGCAGCGGTACGCCGTGCGTTACGTACGGCAACGGAAGGTTTCGAGCGTCAGATGGGCGATCCGCGTTGCGAGATCGCGAAGGCTGCCGCAGCCGTCACGTCGCCCGAGGCGGGGCGGGCGTGGGCCCAGGTTGCCCGTAACAGCGCCCTGCTCGGATCGTGCCCACGGTCACTACCGCAGGTTCGCAGCGGCTTCGAATGTTGGGTGAAGTTCGCGCGCGACGTTTTGGCCGTGGTGCCCCGTACACGTGCACGCTCTCGGCGCGTGGTTCAACTCGCAGTCAGTTGGAGAGGCCCCGTGGGCGGGCTGGTGCGCCACGGGTGTACGTAACGCGCTGCGGTCGGCACTGCGTCACACGGGAGTAGTTAACGCCGACGCCTACGGCACCCACTCGTTCCGTCGGGGCCACGCCCAAGACATTGTGGAGTTCGGCGGCCAAGTCACCGACATCCTGAAGGCAGGTGACTGGCAGATGCCAGCTTGGATGCGCTATCTTGACGTTGAGAAGATGGAGCGCCAGGCCGTCGCCGAGGCGCATTTCGGCGTGTCGTCCAGTGACGACGAGGGTGGGGATTCGGAAACCCCCGGCGTCCAGCGACGTCATTCCACGCTTGGTCGGTGCAAGTAACGTCGCGCCAGGCCCCTTCGCACGCTCGTTCGCCCTCGTTCGGTCCATTGGTCGCTCTCTCGCGGGCCACGCGTCGGCGGCCGTCTCTCTGCCTGGCATTGGGTGGCAGCGTGCCTGCGGGTGCCGCAGGCCCGCTGTGTGGGGCAGCGCTCGGCCTCAGCCCCTGGGTCCGTGGCAGTGGGTATGGTGCCCATGTGCTTCGGCCTGCGCGCTGGCGCGCCAGCCGCCTGTGGCGTTTGACGCGGTGGGCTGGCGTGTCGGCTGTTGGCGTACGGCCGCGGCCTCGCCCAACGTTTTCTGGGTGCCGTATTCCCCCCTCTGGGTGGCATCGCGGTCGAACGTCGCCGCGAAGGAGACTTATGGGGCAGTAATAACTTGTTATTGCAAGTCATAAGTCGACGCCCCCAGGCGGGGGTGTCCCGCCGTCGGCGCACCGCGCGATAGCGGGCGCCCGCGTGTCCACCCGCCACGCGCCGCCGCTGCGTCGGGCGGGCCAGGCCCCGCGCGGGCATGCTGGCGTGCCGCGCGGCCCTGCGTCGGGGTCCTTCCTCCCTCCGCTCCTCCGTGCACGGTCGTGATGTCTCCTCTTTGCCGCCTGGCCGCGGGGCGGGATATCAAGTGCCAGGTCATGTCTGCAGCGCCCCACCTGCCTAGTGTGCACCCTTAAGGTGGGGCGGCTGGCCGGGGTGTGGTCCTCTGTCTGCCAGTGCGCGGCTCTGGACCAACCCTGGGGGCGACGCGCGGGGCGTCCGTTCGCCAGAGTGCGTCGGACGCGACCGCGGTCGCGCTTCTCTTCTCCCACCCACCACCCTCGAGGGGGGGTATGGTACCCATGTGCTTCGGCCTGCGCCCTGGCGCGCCAGCCGCCTGTGTCGTTTGACGCGGTGGGCTGGCGTGTCGGCTGTTGGCGCACGGCCGCGGCCTCACCCAACGTTGCTTGGGTGCCGTGTCCCCCCCTCTGGGTGGCATCGCGGTCGAAAGTCGCCGCGAAGGAGACTTATGGCTCTTGTGGGCCGTCTTTGGGGCCTCCTAGGTCGTCTTGGGCCGTCTGGAGGGCCTGTCGGGCCGTCTTTGGGGCGGACAGAGGGGGCCCCGGGTTGCCCCGGCCCCGCCATGGGGGGTGAGCCCCCGGCTTTTGTGCCCACGACGACGAGGGTTTTCGAAGGGTTCGGCGCCGCGGGGGGGCCTTCGGCGGCCGCCCCTCCCCGGACGGCGCGCCGCGGGGGGCGCCCCCGGGGGCGCCCAGGGCGGCTGCCGGAGGCCCGCGTCTCGGGGGGAGGGGCCGAGGGCCGCCCGGAGGCCAGCGGCGCGGCAGAAGGAGTCGAGAGGCGGCCGGTCTGTCCACCGCTCATCACGTCGTCGTCGTGCGTTGTCGTCGTCGTCGTACTTCGTACGTCGTACGTCGTACGTCGTACGTCGTCGTCGTCGTCGTCGCCGCCGCCGCCGCCGCCGCCGCCGCCGCCGCCGTCGTCGTCGTCGTCGTCGTCGTCGTCGTCGTCGTCGTCCTCGTCGTCGTCGTCGCCGCCGCCGCCGCCGCCGCCGCCGCCGTCGTCGTCGTCGTCGTCGTCGTCGTCGTCGTCGTCGTCGTCGTCGTCGTCGTCGTCGTTGTCGTCGTGCGTCGCCGTCGTCGTCGTCGTCGTCGTCGTCGTTCGTCGTTCGTCGTTCGTCGTCCGTCTGTCCTCCAGAGGCCAGCGCTGGGCCCCCAGGGCCGGGCGACGAGGCGGCTCGGGGCGTGAGGCCGGCCCCTGGGGGAACGGCGCCGAGAGGTCCAATGGGCTATGTCGCGGCCAAAATCGAGCCCTGAGCCCTTCTCCTCCTCGTCGTCCTCCTCCTCCTCCTTCTCCTCCTCCTCCTCCTCGTCGTCGTAGTTGTCGTCGTCGTCGTCGTCGTCGTCGTCGTCGTCGTCGTCGTCGTCGTCGTCGTCGTCCGTCGTCGTCGTCCGTCGTCGTCGTCGTCGTCGTCGTCGTCGTCGTCGTCGTCGTCGTCGTCGTCCGTCGTCGTCCGTCGGTCGTCCCCTCGTCCTCTGGGGGAGAAAAGGTCTTCCTGTGCCCCGCTGGGGCTCTATGTGTCCCAAGTGGGGCTCTCTGTGCCCCAGGTGGGGCTTCCTGTGCCCCAGAGCCCTTCTGTGAACATAAGAGTCTCCGTGAGGCCTCCGTGAGCCCTTGGCCTCCGTGAGGCCTCCTTGAGTCCTGCCTGCGGCCTCTGTTGGCCTCCGTGAGTCCGTGAGGCCTCCGTGAGGCCTTTGTGGGGCCGTGGGGCTTCCGCGGGGCCTCTGCGGGCCTCCGTGAGGCCTGGGCTCTAGCACATGACCGGCCACGCGCCGCCTATCTCCGAGGGCCTTGGCATGTCTTCGCCCATCGCGGCGAGTTCCATTACGAAAGTTCGGAGGCGCTCTAGCCCGCGGGCGCCCGGGGGGATCGCGCCACGCATAGGCAGCACGGTGGGGGCGGGGGAGGCGCAGGAGGACCTGGAGGAGGAGGAGGAGGAGGAGGAGGAGGAGGGGTTAGTTACAGGTAGACACGCGGCAGCATCACACCGAGGTCTCGCTGGAGCCCGCATCCGCACCCCAGTTTTGCAGCCGTGCGTCAAGCGTTTCAAGTGCGACAAACGCCATCCGGCGTGAAGTGCACGACCACACCTCCATGCTGCAGGGCATGGCCGATAGGCGTTACCCTACCTGCATAAAAAGCGCCTGCGCATTTAGATTCACCACCTGGTGTCTTATTCTACATTAGATTCCTGATTGTCTTACATTATACATTAGCGCGCAGTTGTGCACCATTGCTTTCACATGCTCAAAATTCGCCATAATTATCGCTGCTATCGCTTTGCCTGTTGTACCTTAGCCAGCCTACTTCTGATCTGACATTCTCCAGGCACGTATAACGACCGGACGGCGGTCGAGGGAATGTTGACGCTTCGCGCATCTTCGGCGTCCCGCCCAGACGCGATCCCCAACCCATTGTTCAGGCCTCAGGAGGCCCGCGGGTTGCATCCGGAGGCGAACAAAAACATCCAAAACGCTCCCCACGGGCGTGCAAGAAGGCAGGTTCTGGGCAGGCGCCTCCGGACCTGGGGCCGTCTCCGCCCCGGCTGCCGCCCCCATCCCCTCCCTCCTCCATCCCTCCGCCCTCCGCCGCACTCCTCCCCAAGTCCTCCCAACCCCGCTCTGTCACTCCGTGCTGCGCTGGCCTCCCGACCGCCCCCCCCCCCTCCCCCCCAGGTGTCGAGGATGTCTCTGGCCCTTCTTCTGGGCCTGCGGAGACCTCTAGGGCGATGGCCTCCGAAAGGGGGGGGCAGAGGGGGCGGAGGAGCGGGGGGGGTGCCCTTGACAACGACGCTGCGAAAGCGGTCCTCAAGGCAAAGGGCGCTGAGCTGAGGACGCGCGCGCGTGGGCAACGCGCTACGACGACTGAAGCCAGAAATGACAGATTACGCCATCTACTTCACGCTGTGGAAGCTGAACTCAAATGGTTAAACCTACCTCTTGTGTTCACACGACTACAGCACGAGGCCCAGTTTGCCGCCAACGCATTCAACTTTTTTAAACGAGATGTCTCCATGCAATGCCTTTTTTGGACGGCAACCGGCAATGCGCCCTGACCTACCTGTTCTGGATCACGAACAGCTGACGGAAACGTCGGATCACTCTCGAGAACAGGTGATACGTAAGGTGTGCATTGAAGCTATCACACAGGCCACTGCAGTAGCCGAGACCAATCGTGCATTGCGCGCTAAGACAACTATCACCGGTCAGCACTACTACGATGAAGGAGATCTAGTTGATTATCACCGCCCCACAGCTACGAAGGACGACTGGGGAGGCTGGAATGGCCCGTTCCCGGTCGTAAGAAATGATCCCGACTGGGGTCAAGACATCATGCGAGTGGGAAACGCCGATGTTCAATTACAATACGACGACGCACGACACTCACACTACGTTGAAGCTTCGATAGCCAGGTCATTCGGCTCCGACAACACTGCGCCACGGACCGTGTTGACATTCGTGGCCAGCCTACCTGCGGGGGGACATGCTATGACGCGTGGCTATGTCCCGACCAAGAAGAGGACGCTTCAGATGACAAGTGCAAGCCGACTGTCTCTTAAGGTACATTTGGAGCTTTCTTCCTTTTTCCTTTATTTTTAAACCTTATATTATTTCTCTCTTTTTTTTCTGATTCGTTTCTTCTTTTTTTTTCTTTCTTTATTTTATCTTTTCTTTAACCTTTTTTTTCTTTTTTCTTTTTAGTTTTTTCTTTCCTCTTTTCTCTCCGCTTATCTCTTTTTTCCATTTCTTTTTTTTTTCTCTTATTACTTTTTTTTTATTTTCCATTTCTCTACAGTGGCATTCTCAGAAACTTTTCCGTAAAGCCTACCTAGGTGGTTACGCTGACAGTGCGCATTGCGTCCTTTTTTACATTGACAACGATGTGAATTCCAGGATTTCACTCCCTATTTAATGATTGGAGCAGAAGACACCGCTTTCAGTTTTCATGATATAAATTGGCCATCAGCACACCCGAGAATCACCCAGTGCCTGAAGTCCACCAAACCTCAAGCGGGCTTTGACCAAGACGTGACAAAGTTTGAGGAATTGGCGGATGTACCGACGCAAGACGGAGGCGCCGGAGAAGCCCCGGACACCGAACCACCGCGGGAGGAGGGGCGACTTCGCACGATATATGAGGAGTTGGAAGCGGACCTTGAGGCACATATTATGGAAGTGTGGTGTACTGAACTACACGATGCAAGGAACTATTGGAGGCAACTCCACTAGACGACCTTTACACAGTACCCGCACATATGATTCCCGACGACAGTGCGTTGGTCACTGTTTTTGTTTTTTTTTTTATTTATGCTCTTGTTGTTTCTTCTTTCTTTTTTTTGTAGCATTTTCTTCCTTTTTTACTTTTTCCCTTTTTCTTTTTTTGTAGCTGCTGTTTGTAGCTTTTTTTGTTTTTTTTGAAGAACAGACTGGGGGCATCTGACCCAAGGGACGCCCACGCGACTCCGATAATCGAGGAAAAGTATCAGGTCCCACTGTGTTCTCTTTTTTTTTCGTTTCCACGGTCGAAGACTGCAGTTACGGATCGGACTCAGACGAAAACGGACAATATGTAAAACTCTGCTTCGCTGCAGACATGTCAAATGTAGTCCTATCCGAACAACAGCAAAGGATATTAGATGTCGACCGTGCGACTGCCGTGCGAGTTTTTGTCACCGCCGCTGCAAAGCGAGCTGCGGTCGTCAAGGAAGACGACCTCCTCGCGAAAGCTGACGTCCAGGCGAGTCCCGAGAAGCTAACGAAGGCCCTATACTCCGAGCTCTAGACATGGTTTGACAACAAGTGTTTCAATATGCGAGACATATCTAAAGCGTCAAACATCATGAATTCGAGGCACGTGTAAAACTGGAAGTTCGTGAAGAATGAGAAGGGCGAGATGGGACGTGCCATCTGTTTACGCCTGGTGCTCCGTGGTTTCATGGGCCTTGAAGCTTTCGACGTGGAAACCATTCCAGGGACAGCGCGGCGGTGAAGCCAGAGGCTACTCGCAAGCACGGCAGCGTGCAAGAAGCAATGGATCATTGCTTCCCTCGACATCAACATGGCCCCCCTGGAAGGGTTGACCTGCCAGTGACTTGCTGAGGCAACTGGTGAGGAAGAACGCGTGGTGTTCTTTACTCTGCCGCCTGGATCGGCGACGGCGCTTCGACCCCCCCCTAGGATTCGAGCGCCACGGCGAGTCGAAGCACTGCTTGCAGTGCCTCAAGCCAGGCACCGGCACCAAGGACGCATTCAGAGCTTTCTCACTAGAGCTCAGGAGGACCACAAGAGGCTTCGGTCTCAGACCCACGTCCTACGACGAGGAGTTCGAGACGAGCAGTGACCTGCTCACAACCAAACCTGTTGATGATATCAATATGGCCGGCACCGAGGATGCCATTGACAAGTGCGCCAGGTGCGTAGAGGGTACTTTTCGTAAGTGTCAACTCAACAAGCATGCATCTACCAAGTGCGCTGCGCGGTTAACCAAGGATGAGGACGGCAATGTGACGTTTGACCAAGATGAATACATCAAACAGCTCAGTCCTATACGACATCCTGAACTTACCGGCGCCGACGCTGACGCCGAGGCATCCAAGATGGTTGCAGACATGTTCGTCAGCCTCAGAGGCGCATTGACTTACGCATTAACCGCCCCAGTGTAGTTGATGGTGCATGTAGTTTCTCTACAGCGCGTCCAAGAACCGACCAATATACAAGTGCGACGACCGAGCGCGATTGCCAACAAGTTGCAAGCCTGCCCTAAGAAGATCGCCTACCTAGCGATGACTCCCACGGGCGAAGTTGACCTGCACAGCGATTCAAGTTACCGACGCCTGAGTGGGGATGCCGAAGACGGAGTCACAGGCTATGGTATTCGCGGGGCAAGCCTGCTACGGCGTGGAAGCACGCCATCCGGCAAGCCTGTCGTTCACTTGACCGCTGCGTACTGCAAGTCTCACCGCTTGCATGTCCGCTCGAGCTATTCAGCAGAGACACTGGCAGCAGCCCGCAACTCAGAGGACTGCTATCCCATGATCGTGACTCTCCACGAGCTCCATGCAGGGCCGTTGACTCCCACTCAGTTGAAGGACATGATTGAGTTGGGCGGCCTGAGCATCAAGGTCACTTTGACCATATATTTATATACTGAGTATGTTTCCAAGTCCTTGTCAAGCAAAGACTTGAAGAAGCCGGCTGAGTGCACCTTTTAGGACACATCAGTTGGAAACGTCAGATGATGGAGCGAAGAACCGCGATCGTTTTCAGTGGAGTGACACCCGCGACATGACCGCGGACGGCCACGCAGAGGGGAGCATCGACAGAGATATGCTCCTACAGGTCACGGGAGGAACGCAATCCTTCAATCACGACTTGAAGCGTCATGCTCCTCATCGGGCTGAACAGACATCCTGGCATGCGGCCGCCGTAGGAGTACTCGCATGCACAGTAACGTGCATGCAGGGCAACTTGCGTGCGGGTCCACCTTCCTGACCGCACCGCCTTTTTGCTGCCCTTTCGTACGTGGGGGCTGCTGTATCTGCTGCATAGAAGCGGCGGACTCACGCTTCGTCCCCCTCACCCCCCGACTCTAAAGTGAGCTGGGATACAGGCGAGAGGTAACGGGCGTGTGTCCACGGCCGTTTGGGCCCAATCGGCCGGCCGCCCAGATCCGACTACACCTCGGCGCGAGGTGTATCTTTTGCCCTCGAGATCAAAACATCATTTGCTTGAGATGGCGCGTCGCTCCCGCGAGACTCTCCTACTACTGGGACGATCGCTACTACGGTACAACAGAGCTGGAGCTGGGCTTCGCCTAAGGCGAACCTGCTGGTTGGGCCCCCCAACCCCTTTCAAACTGACCCAGGCATTTGGGCAATTTTTACGGTGCCGGAATGAATTCTCCGACTCCCCGACTCCCCGGCCCCCGACTCCCCGACTTGCCGACTCCCCGACCCCCCGGCCCCACCCTTCTCCGACTCCCCGACTCCCCGACTCCCCGATTCTCCGATTTCCCGACTGGCCGATTCCCCGATTGGCCGACTCCCCGACTCCCCGACCCCCCGATGTCCCGATTGGCCGATTCCCCGACTGGGCGACTCCCCGTTTCCCCGGCTCCCCGACTGGCCGTCTCCCCCAATCCCCCACTCCCCGACTGGCGGACTCCCCGACTGGCCGACTCCCCGACTCCCCGACCCCCCGACTCCCCAATTCCCCGACTGGCCGACTCCCCGACCCCCCAATCCCCCGACTGGCCGACTCCACGACTCACCGATTCCCCGACTCCCCGACTCTCCGACTCCCCGACTCCCCGAATCCCCGAATCCCCGAATCCCCGACTCTCCGATCTCTCCGACTCCCCGACTCACCGACAGGCCGACTTCCCGACTGCCCGACTGGCCGACTTCCCGACTCCCCGCCTCCTCGACTGGCCAGCTCCCCGATGGCCGACTGGCCGATTGGCCGACTCCCCGGCTCTCCGACTCCCCGACTCCCCGACTCCGATTCCTCGACTGGCCGACTCCCCGACTGGCCGATTGGCCGATTGGGCCGCTCCCCGACTCCCCGACTGGCCGACTCCCCGACTCTCCGACTCCCCGACTGCCCGACTGGCCGACTCCTCGATTCCCCGATTCCCCGACTGGCCGACTGGCCGACTCCCCGACTTCCCGACTCCCCGGCTCCCTGACCCGCCGATGTCCGGTATGGCCGGCTTCCCGATTTCCCGACTGGACGATTCCCCGACTCCCCGACGGCTTCCCCGACTCCCCGATTGGCCGACTTTCCGATTCCCCAGCTCCCCGACCTCCGATCCCCCGACTCACTGACTCCCTGACTTCCGGACCCTCTGATATCTCGACTTCCCGACTGGCCGACTTCCCGACTGGCCGACTCCCCGATTCCCCGACTGGCCGTTTCCCCGACTGGCCGACTCCTTGACCGGCCGACTGGCCGACCCTCTGACCTTCCGACTGACCGATTGGCCGACTCCCCGACTTCCCGATTCCCCGAGTCTCGACTTCCCGATTCCACGGGTCCCCGACTCCCCGACTGGCCGATTCCCCTACCTCCCTGCCACCTGACTCCCGAACCTCTTGGCGCCCTGTCTCCTCAACTCCCGACTCCCTGACTCCTCGACCCCCGCACTTCATGATCCCAGAGCGTGTCGAGGGCTCCGGAAAATGCTGGAGATGAGGGCGTGGCGGAGCTTTGTCGGGATCTTTCTCGGGAGATCACCGGCTCAGGCTGATGAGGCCTCTGTATCTTTCATTGTTTATTTGTTTCCCCTCTCCTTCTATGTATCCGTAAGGGCTTCGCCCCCTGCCGCCGGCCCCCTCTCTCGGAGAATGGGCATGGAAGAGCTAAGTCATGAGGCCTTTGGCGCCGCGGTCGTGAAGCAGTATCGAAAACTTCATGCGAAGCCGATTCGCAATCAGCAAAACACAACTGATCCACAAGAGGGGTTACAAACCCTGGCGATTGGTTAAAGACGTGTATGGTTTACGGGCTTGGTTACCACACCTTGCGATGAAAGGGCCGAGGGAGTTCTCGCAGTTCGGGTTACCACGCCTTGCGATGGATGTGCGTGAAGGGTGGCACCGAATTTCAGAAATGTGGCAAATCCCCTGTGTTTTTGGACCCAGACCCCGCGGATCTGCGTAAGGGGTGGCGCCGAATTTCAGAAATGTGGCACATCCCCTCTGTTTTTGGACCCTGACCCCGCGGATCTGCGTGAGGGGTGGCGCCGAATTTCAGAAATGTGGCAAGTCCCCTGTGTTTTTGGACCCTGACCCCGCGGATCTGCGTGAGGGCCGCGGGGGCCTCCCCTCCAGTCCGCCACCGCGGCCTGCCTCAGCGCAGCCCGCCCGGCAGCTGCTCGGCCGTGCCCACCCGCCTCTTGCCCTTCGGGGCCGCTGTCGGCTCCGCTTCCGCTGGCTCTCGCTGCCCCTCCTTGCTTGCTGGTCCTCGACCGCCCCCGCACTGAGCCCCAGACATCCGACGTCTCGACTTTTTCGAGACGCGGGCCCCCGACTCGGCCCCCGACCTCCCGACCACTTCCCTGAGGGGCCGGCTTTTCATCCCGAGTCGTTTTGTTGACGGTCCCGAGGCCCGGCGAGGGCCCCGAGAGGCCGAAAACTGCGAACGACCTCCGCCTCGATTTTTTCGAGACGCCCGATGTCTGGGGCCGCTGCCCCGTTCCCACCGCCAGGGGCCTACCACCATCTCGGCCGCCCCGGGCGCCCCGCCGCGGCCCCCGCTGCGTGAGCGCGCTACAGTCCCTTGCCTGCTTTCGCGGCCGCTCCTCGCGCCTCCTCGCTTGCCTCCCGCGTGCGGGCAGTTCGCACCGCCGTCGCCCGGCTTGCCGAGCGCGCGTGCGGACTGCCCCCGCCGCTCTGGGCGGCGTAAAACCCCGTGGCGCCGAGCGCGGCCTCCGTTTCCAGTTTCGCTTCCGGTGGCCTCCCTTGCAGGGGCGCCGAGCCTCCCGGTGATGGCGGAGTTTGTTCGTTCGTTCATTGCGTATTCTTATGTCGGGCCTGTCCCCCTGCAGGGGGATGTTCGACGAAAACTAGGAAATACCCCAAGCATACCCCAAACATACACCCAACAAGGTCAAACAGCAGTCAAAACAGATTCCCCCGGGCATGTTTGGATTATTTTGTTTGTTTTTTTGGGGGGGTCTGTTATTTTTCGTTGAAAATCCCCCTGTAGGGGGACACGCCCGACATAAGCTCATTCCCCTGTTACAGCATGGCGTTCCGGGAAGGGGCACCCCCGCCGTCGGGTGGACCGCAGGTGTGCAGAGCCCTCGCGCTAAGGCAGCAGTCTTCTTCACATCGCCAGAGCGTTGCGACGAGGGAGGCGTATGAGGAGGAGGAGGAGGAGGAGGAGGAGAAGGAGGAGGAGGAGGGATCGAAGGAGGAGGAGGAGGAGGAGGAGGGATAGAAGGAGGAGGAGGAGAAGGAGGAGGAAATGGAAGAAGTGGAGGAGGAGGAGGAGAAATATGATGATGATGATGATGATGATGATGATGATGATGATGATGATGATGATGATGATGATGATGATGATGATGATGATGATGATGATGATGATGATGATGATGATGATGATGATGATGAGAGGAGGAGAAACGGAAGAAGCGGAGGAGGAGGGAGGGAAATGTGAAGAGGCGGAGGAGGAGGAGGAGGAGAATGATGATGATGATGTGATGATGATGATGATGAGGATAATGATGATGATGATGATGATGATGATGATGATGATGATGATGATGATGGATTGATGATGAGGATGATTGATGATTAATGATGCTGGGTGATGCTTGCTGCTGCTGCTGAGATGATGATGATGAGGATGATGCTGATGATGTGATGATGATGATGATGATGATGATGATGATGAATGACGGTGTGGTGTGGTGTGGTGGTGGTGGTGGTGGTTGTGAGGAGGAGGGAGGGAGGAGGAGGAGGAGGAGGAGGAGGAAGAACTTTTTTGACCTCTGGCCAATCACAGGGGAGGATCGTGCGAGGGGGCGGGGGCGGGGGCGAGAATGCCCCCCGCACGGTGGAGCCTAGACCCTGGCAGGGCCAGGGCCTAGACACCACCGCACCACAACAGCCAGTCAACCAGCCCACACCCCCCAGAATGGTGGGGGCCTCCTCCTCCTCCTCCTCCTCCTCCTACTCCTCCGTAGCCATTTTGGCTCAAGGCTGATGCTTGGCGGGCCGAACCCGCCGTGGCAGACACGGATACCGCTATTCCGCGGCAGAGCTAGGGCTCCTGGAGCCCGACTGTCTTTAGCCAGTACTGCAGGGGCTCTCTGGCGGCCCATCACCGACACGACGGCACTATGGCGGGCTGGGGGTGCCGCTCCTGCTGTGTTTGGAACCGCGGGGCCAAGGCGAAGTGCTACCACTGCAGCGCCCCCAATCCTGGGCACCCTGGTGTCGACGGAGGCCCAGGGCCTGCGCGCCGCGGCGCCCCGCGCGGGGCATGGGCCTGGGGCCCTGGCAGGGCCGCTGCGCCGCCCTGGCGCGATGGCCCGCCGCAGCCGCGCGCTCCAGGCGGAGGCCGCCAGCCTGCCGCCCCACCGGCTGCCGCCGTGCTCGACGACCAGCAGCTGGAGTGCTGGGTCGCCATGGAGGACGAGAAGTTTTCGCAGCTCGCGTCCGTCCTCGGCCAGTCCCTGCGCGACAAGATCGTGTATCGGCGCCGCCTGCGCGCCACTGGCATGGAGGACCCCCGCGGCAAGGACCTGCCGCAGCCCGTGGTCAAGGCCCAGCGCGTGGTCCTCCAAGCGACCCAGCGCCTCGAACGGGCTCAGCAAGCTGTTCAAGAAGCGGCGGACGAGCTCGAGGAGGCCGAGGCGCAGCTGGTCGCGGCTCGGGGCGACCTGGAGCAGGCGAAGCAGGACGCAGCCTCGGACACCGCGGGCGGGGACCCAGGGGGACCTCCCGTCCCAGCGTCGACGTGGGACGACTTCGGGAAGTTGGCGGGCCTCGTCAACCAGCTCGTGGCCACCTACGAGGACCAGCTGGCACAGCTGGCGGCGAGCAACAAGCCGCCTGACTCGGGGCTCGCAGTGGCGCAGCAGACCAAGGAGGCGCTGCAGAAGTTCACCGCCGCGCTGCCCGCCGCGCCTCCCGTGCAGGCTGCTGTGGCTGCTCCTGGCACTCCTCCTGCCGTCCCTCCTGGAGGCCAGCCCCCCGCTGCCGCCGACGGAGGGGAGCCTGGGGGCTCGCCAGCTGACGTCGCCATGGGAGCTGCACCTGCGGGGGGGTGTTCTGGCACCGCGGTGCAGCTTCGTGGCAAGGCGCCGGCTGCAGAGCGGCTACGGCGCGACGTCAGGAACGGGGCCAGCCCATACTAAGGCAAGGACGTTCTTCGGGAATCTCACCCAGTACGGCCCGACCTCCCGCAGTTTCCTGGAGGGGTACGGAGCTGGCTTTGACGTCGTCGGTTTCTGCGAGGCCCATGCGTCACCTGCTGCCGCCGAGCAGCAGCATATCGACATCCAGAAAGGCAACTGGAAGGTCGCAGTCACGCCTGGCATCCCTTCAGGTCGGTCCCTGGACGGCATCACAGGCGGCGAGATGATTGCGATCAAGAAGACGTTGGCCGCCACCACGTTGGAGGGGCACCGACGGGCGTGCTCTGCGGCTGGTCGGCCTCCCCCCTTCTTCGGTTTCGTTCCGATGGCCTGGCGCTTGCTGCAACGCAACGTGATCATCGTGGTAGCATACTTGGTGCCTGGGCTTCGGTTTCGTGGAGCCAACCAGCAGCGGCTCGCCTCCTTGGCGGCCTTCGTCTCACTCATGAAGGACCCCTTCGTGATCGTCGGCGGCTGGAACGTCGAGCCGACCGACTGGGGCGAGACGGAGTGGTTGCAACGGATCGGAGCCGCCTTCGCGGCGCCAGAGAACGTTCGCACGACCTGCGACAAGGGCAAGGGCAAGCTGTACGACTACGTGCTTGCCTCGTCAGGGTACGCCGAGCAGGTCAAGGTGGTGGCCGAGCCCAACGTGCCGTGGCGCACGCACTGCGGGCTCATCATCGAGCTCACGGCCAGCAACCGCCGCTGGTACCACGAGGCGCTGGTGCTGCCCTCGGCCCTGCCTCTCCGCAGCCCGCCGAAGGTCGCCGCGGACGCCAGCAGCCGCAGACAGCGCAAGCTCGCAGCGCAGGCTTGCAAGCGCCGCGAGGCGTTGCCAGAGGAGCTGCGGGGGTCCCACGACGCGCTCCTCGGGGAGGCCGACGGGTTTGGCGGGCCGAGTGCTGCGGACGACCTCGGGCATGCCCTGTACCCGCTGCCTGACTACACGGCCCCGTGGACTGGGGGGTGGCGGAGCGCTGGAGGCGGCGCCAGGAGCGCTGCCCAGTGCTGCGGAGACGCGCTCTCCGCGGCAACCGCCCGTGCGGCAGCGCGGCGCACGTCCATGGACTACGACGAGGACCCCATGGACGCGCTGGCTGACGAGCACGACGAAGGCTTTGCGGAGCCTCCTGTGCACGATCTAGCCCCTTGCAGCAGCCCAGCGTCGGCTGCGAAGTCAGCGGCGCCGCCCGACACAAAGCCCCCCGATCGAGATGGCGGCGCGCCAGCTGACATTGAGTACCTAGTGAGTGCCGAGACATGGTCCGGGTGCGCTGCTGCCGTGCAGGCTCGGAGGCCTAGCAGCCAGCGGCCCGCCGACCAGGGCCATTTCCTGTTCGCGCGAGTGCCGCTCCCCACCGACCACGTCTCGCAGATGCACGCGCAGTGGGCCGGCACCCGCGAGGAGGCGCTGACCCAGACGGAGCAGGTGGTCGGTCGCAGTGCGGACACCATGCGTGGGCGTGGTCAAGGTTATCGGATCGAGGAGCGGAGGATGAAGAGCACCCTTGGCCGCGCCCACCTGCTCGACCCAGTGTTGGAGGGTTGGCAGACGCTGAGCACATTGTTGGCCCGCCTCGTCGCGCTGCTGACCAACGGGCCCGACCGTCCGCAGCAGCGCGAGTGCGTTGCGCGGGCCATCCCCTTGTTACGAGCACGTGTGTGGAAGAACGATCATCATGTATACTTCGGCCAGTCCCTGCAGGGAGATGCGCAAGATTGGCGCCTTCGTGCTGATATCTTTTTGCAGCAAGAAATGCCATGCTTGGACGACGCACGTAGACTGCTCGCTTGCACTGAGCAGTGGTGCCACCGCCTCCTCGGCCGCAGCCTCCACCGCGCCCGCCTCGGGCACGCCCGCTGGGCCAGCGAGGCGTGGCAGCGGAGGCCAGGCGTCGCCCACCGACGCGTCAAGGAGCCCGTGGCCGAGCAGCTGGAGACCCACGGCCTCGTCAGGGACGCCGAGGGGGACATTGCGGCGAGGTCAATCGCCCAGCCCGGCACCATCCTGGAGCAGAAGACCTTGTTCTGGGAGAGGGTGTGGAAGGACCCGACGTACAACGAGGCCGACCTTGTCGAGGCCCCCAACGCCACTCTCCGACGTGCTGCTGATGAATGCCTGGGCCCGATCACTCCCGACCAGGTGCGCGGCCATGCGCCGCGCGAGTTCGGGCAGGACGCGCGGCATCGACAACGTGGGCCCCGCTGACCTGCAGCGGGTGCCCGAGGACGGATTCGACGGTCTCGCTTCGCCCCTCGATGAGTGCGAGGCCGCGGGGGTTTGGCCGTGGCAACTGTCGGCGGTCATTGGAGCCGCCCTCCCCAAGCGTGACGGAGGGGATCGCATCATCGGCACGCTGCCGACCACCTGCAAGGTGTGGGCGAAGGTTCGAGCTGCTTCCACTGACGAGTGGAGCGACGCCCAGGCCGAGTGGTGGGATACCGCGGTGTGCGGATCCCCCGCTCTGCGGGCCGCGGTGTGCCGAGCTTGCATGGGCGAGTGCGACGTGGAGAACGGGTGGTTCACCGCGACCCTCCTCCTCGACATTTAGAAGTTCTACGACTCGGTCTCCTTCGTGCGCCTGCTCGCGGCGGCCACCCAGCAGGGGGTCCCCGCGATCGTGGCCGCGATGGAGGTGCAGTTGTATGCAGGGCCCCGCCACCTGCGCCAGCGCGCCTGGCTCGGGCGCCGTCTGCAGCCCGAGCGATCGGTGGTGGCGGGCTCGGTCCATGGAGGGAAGCTGGCCAAGGTCATGCTGGGGCCAGTGATTGCTCGCGCGCATGGTGCGTGAGAGCGTGCTCAGATGTGGACGTTCATTGACGACGCGGTGATCCGCTCTGTCGGCACCAGGCAGGCGGTCAAGGCCGACATGTACAAAGCCGCGGTGGCGCTCAAGCAGGGGCTCGACGAGGCTGGCTTCGAGGTCTCCGCCAAGACTGTGCTGGCGTGCTCGCATTCCCCGCTGGGGCGGTCCGTCGCTGGCGGCCTGGCGCGGCTTGGCGTGCCCGCCTCCTACGCGGCGCATGCGATGGACCTCGGCGTGGACACGGCCTGCGGGCGCCGTCGGTGCAGGAGGCGCGCCCGGGAGCGCTTCCAGGCTGCCAGGTCTCGGATGGGCAGGATCCTGCGCATGCGCAGGGAGGTCCGCATGGCCAAGATCACGAAGATGCTGTGGACGACGGGGGCGCAGCCCCAGGCGACGCACGGCCACCAGGTCGCTGGCCTCGCGCCCTCGTCAATCCTGGCGATGCGCCGTGGCGCCGCCGCCTCGGCTGTCGGCAAGGGGCCTGGCAGATGCCTCACATCGACCTTGGCGGCCTTGTATGGGCAGCGCGACCCAGGGCTGGAGCTTCGGAGGCAGGTTGTCAGCCAGTGGCTTGAGCTCTGGCGCACGCGGCCCGAGGTTCACGGTCGGGCGCGCCGCGCCTGGCCCCGCCTGCTCCAGGCCCTGTCGCAGGCAGGGCCGCGTCGCTGGCGGCGTGTCCGCGGGCCTGCTGCCGCCGTGATCGCGGTGCTCCTGGACACCGAGTGGCGGCCCGAGTCGCCCCAGCGCTGGGTCCGCCCGGCAGGGCCCAACGCAGTCGACGAGTGGATCATCCCAGGCCCCGACGCGGAGTGCTGCGCCGTCGCCGACGCGTCCGAGCTCTTGGACGACCTCATGGCTGACTTCGCGAGGCGCATGTGGCAGAGGGCCGCGCTGCACCCCGCGGGCGGCAGCCTCTTCAACGGCGCCGACATGATGCATGTGCAGCGGGAGCTCAGGCGCTTCGTGGAGGCGGGGGCTCTCGACCTGTGGGCGCAGACGGTCGTCATCGTCAGCGGCGGCCAGTGGACGAGGGAGCGCCAGCAGCAGGCAGGTTACGACTCCGAGGTGATCTGCCAGCGCTGCGGCGATGAGAAGGAAACGCTTTTTTCATCGAATTCGGAGCTGCCCGTGCAACGCGGGCCATGCAGATTTTGACGCCAGTGAATGTTTGATTGTGCGTGCAAGGGCTGGCTGGGGGCAAGACCCTGCCTTGTGGTTCAGAGGCGTGTGCCCAGTCGACCTCGCCACGCCCATCTTTGATGAGTGCCAGGCGGACTGGGTCGAGCACCAAGGCGAGCCGTTCGACAGTTGCAGGGTCGAGGGCAATGAGGTGCTCGGCGTGTTCGGCGACGGCTCGGGCGGCCCGCGCACCGACGACCTTCGGCGGCGACGCGTCGGAGCTGCTGCTGTCGCACTTCGGCAGGAGGGTGGGTCGTGGTCGCCCGCCGCCATCGTCACTGGCGGGCTCCGCGGGCGCAGGCAGACTGCACCCAGGGCTGAGCTGCTCGCCCTTGTCCTGTGCCTCGAGAGCTCGCCAGGCAAAAAATCGATTTCACACTGACTGCAGGTCTCTGTTGGATGGTTGGAATGCTGGCCGTCACACTTCGTGTATAGGTAGCAATGGAGACCGGTGGGTCCGCTCGAGGCAGGCGTTGATTAAGCGTGGCAGCAGCAGTAGTGACATCGAGGTTGTTTGGGTCCCCAGTCACCTTGACGAGGACCCCGATCGGATTGTGAATGAGGGCCTCCAGTATGTTGCTGCTGGAAATATTCTTGCTGATAAGGAGGCTGGGGCTGCCGCGGCGCGGTCGAGCCGATGCCTGGTCGGTGATGCACCGCGCACTGACGAGTGGGATGCGGTTGCCGCGCTCGTGAGGCGACGGGCCCGTCGAGCGCTCACGGAATCGATTTCCCTTGGTCCGTGGAATTCCAAGCGTGTCGAGCGCGTCCGCCTTCCTGCCCAGACTCGCCTCCAGTTCACCATTGCACGAAGCCCCCACCAGTGGACTCGGATCCATGGGAGATGGGCCTGCACGGTATGCCGCAGAATCGTTCCCTCGGCCCAGGTCCTGGAGGCCGCCCGCGCCCCCTGTTCAGGAGGGGGCCCTTTCCCCTCGGGCGTGTCGGCGATCCAGGGGGCCATTTTTTTTGGCAAAGTGCAGATCCACGAGTCGCACGTGATGCACAAATGGTTCGAGTTTTCTCTGTATTTCTGTTCTGTTTGTGGCAAAACGGCGTCCACGGATTTCCGCCATGTCAGCCTGCCCTGCCAGATCACGAGGAAGGGTAAAGAAACATTGTGACGGCCGGCGTCGTGCAAAAAACCACCGCGCCACTCAGCGCCACTCAGCGCCACTCAGCCACTCAGCGCCAGTCAGCGCCACTCTACGCCAGTCAGCGCCACTCGGCCGTTGAATGGCGCAGGGTGGTGTTGAGTGGCGCAGAGTGGCGCAGAGTGGCGCTGAGTGGCGCTGAGCGGCGCTGACTGGCGCTGAGTGGCGCATTGGTGGCGCGAAGCGCGAAACGGTGCTGGGTGGCGCTGAGTGGCGCTGACTGGCGCTGAGAGGAGGAGGGGTAAGAGGAGGAGCATCAGGAGGTCGGGGAGGAGGAGGAGGAGGAGGAGACGGAGGGGGCAGGAGAAGCGGGAGGATGAGCAGCATGGAGGATGAGCATCATGAAGAAGAGAAGGAGAAGGAGGAGGAGGAGGAGGAGGAGGAGGAGGAGGAGGAAGAAGAGGAGTCGTAGGAGGAGGAGGAGAGACAGCAGGAGGAGGAGGATTTGGAAGAAAATAAGGATGATGAGGAGGATGATCAGAAGGAAAAGGAGAATGAGGAGGAGGATGAGGAGGAGGAAGAGGAGAGGAGATGGATGATGATGATGATGATGATGATGATGATGATGATGATGATGCTGCTGCTGCTGATGATGATGATGATGATGCTGATGATGATGATGATGATGATGATGATGACGACGACGATGATGATGATGATGATGATGATGGTGATGATGATGATGATGATGATGATGATGATGATGATGATGATGATGAGGAGGAGGAGGAGGAGGAGGAGGAGGAGGAGCGATGAGGAGGATGAGGAGGATGATGACGACGACGATGACGACGACGATGACGACGATGATGACGACGATGGTGACGGGGAAGACGGTAGGAAGGAGGAGAACGAGGAGGAGGAGGAGGAGGAGGTCCCGAATCGATGGAAATCGAATCGTGTAGGAAAATGCACCCTATGATGCCACAGGTCTCTACATCATACCGTGTGATAGTACATCATACCATGTGATAGCGAGGGTCTCTCAATGCATCCACCGTTCTGGATGATGACCGTGGCATGGGGAGTGAGGTTGAATGAGGAGTGATGAGGAATATTATCAAAGATGAGGGGGAGGAGGAATACGAGGAGTGAGGACAGGGGCCAGAGGACAAGGAATACCAGGATGAGAAATCGGAGGAGGAGGAGGAGGTCCCGAATCGATGGACATCGAATCGTGTAGGAAAGTGTATCCTATGATGCCACAGGTCTCCACATCATACCATATGATAGCACAGCATATTGTACTCCTGCCCGCGAGGGTCTCTCAATACATCGACCGCTCTGGATGATGACCGTGACATGAGGAGTGAGGTGGAATGAGGAGTGATGAGGAATATTCTCAAAGATGAGGGGGGGGAGGAATACGAGGAGTGAGGACTGATGAGCCAGAGGACAAGGAATACCAGGATGAGAAATCGGAGGAGGAGGAGGAGGAGGAGGAAGAGGAGGAGGAGGAGGTCCCGAATCGATGGAAATCGAATCGTGTAGGAAAGTGCATCCTATGATGCCACAGGTCTCCACATCATACCATATGATAGCACAGCATATTGTATTCCTGCCCGCGAGGGTCTCTCAATACATCCACCGCTCTGGATGATGACCGTGGCATGAGGAATATTATCAAAGATGAGGGGGAGGCGGAATACGAGGAGTGAGGACCGAGGGGCCAGAGGATAAGGAATATCAGGATCAGAAATCGGAGGAGGAGGAGGAGGAGGAGACGGGTGGAGGAGGAACAGTTGGAGGACGAGTTTGAGGGGAATTGTGGAGGAGACGTGCGAGGATGCTCCGTGCCTCAGGCCATCTGGAGCAATAGTTTGCCATCATGCGAGCCAGTGAGGGTCATCCGGAGCCCTATTGGAGCCATGGAATGTCTCTTCTAGGCATTTCGGAGGCAATGTGGGGCCACCTCAGGATACATCATGCCATAGCGTTTGGGCTATCTAGAGCCTTCTTGGGGCCATCTTGCAGCCTCTCGGGGGCCTCTTGGGGCCATCTTCTGGGCTCCGGGATGCCCGATCAAAGAGGAGGACATCGATCAAATAATGGGGGTCGCCATCGTGGTTGTCATCGCATCCATTACCGCCGTCATCCTCGCCGCTTGTTCCCTCGTCCCTCTCATTGGCCCTAGCGCCCTAGCGCCCATATTGCGCTCATATTTTAGCAATCGCTGGCAGTCACGATGGCTTGCGCCATCTGCCTCCAGCGCCTCGAGCCAGACGACTCGTGGTCCATGTTGTGCGGGCATGCATACCACAAGGATTGCATATCCGTGGAGTTCGACAGGCGCCGTTTGACCCACATGATGGACCTGCCTTGCCCCCAGTGCAGGCAGACAGGTCGCGACATAGAGGCCGCCGTGGATGAGTTGCTGGCGGAGGGGGAGGACGAGGACGCGGGCCCCGCCCGCGACCGCAGTCGCAGCCCCGGCCCGCGAGCAGCGGCGCGCCCCAAGCGCGCACCTGCCCCTCGCGCAGGCTCCGCGCGAGGGGCGTTCCGCATCCCGAACACGCAGGGCGAGGGGCACAGGGTCATTCGCGCGAGGCGCCAGTCCGCGCGGATGGCAGATCCTCCGGTCGATGCTGGGCCAGGGCCCGCGCCCGACGGCGCAGGGGCGGCGGCGGAGTCGCCAGCGCCGCGGCGCGGCCGCGACGAGGACAGCGCCATCGTGGCGGCGGGGTCACCGCCACGGCAGCGCGGCGGCGAGGATGCAGGCGAGGGTTCGCCTTTGCCAACGCAGCGGACGGGTCGCTCCCCGGCTCTTCGAGGGAGAACCCGCTCATCATTTTGTCGTTCCCCTCCCCCCATCGCCGCCCTTCCGTCAGGTTCTGCGGGACGACAATTTCGGGTTTGAGTTCAGGGACATCCGCGGCCGCGCAGGTGTCGCCCACGCAGCGCGCGACCCCCTCGCGGGGTTGCTGGGCGAGCTGCAAGCCGTGACGAGCCAGGGCGAGTTCGAGCGCTTGATCCACCCGCACGACTTGTTCAACGGTTTCGCAACCGTGGACGAAATCTACGCAACCGTCAATCGCGAGTTGGAGAGAATGGAGGCAGACACCAGGGACCACGTCGCTGTGGGGGGCGACCTGGCTTTTTCCTTGCGCTTGTGCGGCCCCGTGCCCGGCGCTCAGCCGCGGTCGGTCGCTAGGCGGCGGCCCTTCTGATTCGGCCAAGAGCTCCGTCTCTGTTAGGAGCCGATCGAGCTCTTTTTTAAGGGGGGGGGGTCGGCTTGACTCTCCGATCGAGCCCGCCAGATCGATCCCTCCAGTTAGCTGGTCGCTGGTCCCGCACTAAGTCCTCATTCTTGTCTGGCCCGCTGCGTGCAGATCAGCGCGCCCCGTGCTAAGTCAGCTTTGGCCGCAAAATGTATGGTGGTTTTCTTGGGGCGAGATTCCGTGGGATCTGTTGTTCTGCTAAGAAACCGGCAGGTTTTGCTTATGTTGTACTCGGGCGTCCCGCCGCCTCCCCTTTTCGCAACCTCGCAGCTGTGGATGCTGTGCAGTTGCGCGGCTGCTATAGTATCTGTGTGTGCTTTGAATGAGCACCCGCAGATCCCACGGAAAACGCTTCGATTTTTTAGAGGATTTCTTCTTGGTATTGCGAGGACGTTGCGCCTCTGACTCAGCAAGTCCCCCCCCGCTCTCGGGGCGAGATCCCGTGGGATCTGTTGTTCTGCTAAGAAACCGGCAGGTTTTGCTTATGCTGTACTTGGGCGTCCCGCTGCCTCCCCTTTTCGCAATAAACCTCGCAGCTGTGGACGCTGTGCAGTTGCGCGGCTGCTATAGTATCTGCGTGTGTTTTGAATGGGCACTCACAGATCCCACGGAAAACGCTTCGAATTTTTAAGGGTTCTCTTCTCGGTATTGCGAGGACGTTGCGCCTCTGACTCAGCAAGTCCCCCCCCGCTCCTGGGGCGAGATCCCGTGGGATCTGTTGTTCTGCTAAGAAACCGGCAGGTTTAGCTTATGTTGTACTTGGGCGTCCCGCCGCCCCCCCCTTTTCGCGATGAGCCTCGCAGCTGTGGATGCTGTGCAGTTGCGCGGCTGCTATAGTATCTTTATGTGTTCTGAATGAGCGCCCACAGATCCCACGGAAAACGCATTGATTTTTTAGGGGTTCTCGTCTTGGTATTGCGAGGACGTTGCGCCTCTGACTCAGCAAGTCCCCCCCCGCTCTTGGGGCAAGATCCCGTGGGATCTGTTGTTCTGCTAAGAAACCGGCAGGTTTTGCTTATGTTGTACTCGGGCGTCCCGCCGCCTCCCCTTTTCGCGATAAACCTCGCAGCTGTGGACGCTGCGCAGTTGCGCGGCTGATATAGCATCTGCATGTGCTTTGAATGAGCACTCGCAGATCCCACGGAAAACGCCTCGATGTTTTAGGGGTTCTCGTTTTGGTATTGCGAGGGCGTTGCGCCTCTGACTCAGCAAGTCCCCCCCGCTCTTGGGGCGAGATCCCGCGGGGTCTGTTGTTCTGCTAAGAAACCGGCAGGTTTTGCTTATGTTGTATTTGGGCGTCCCGCCGCCCCCCCTTTTCGCAATGAACCTCGCAGCTGTGGATGCTGTACAGCTGCGCGGCTGCTATAGTATCTTTATGTGTTCTGAATGAGCGCCCACAGATCCCACGGAAAACGCTTCGATTTCTTAGGGGCTTCTCTTCTTGGTATTGCGAGGACGTCGTGCCTCTGACTCAGCAAGTCCTCCCCCGCGCTCGCGGGGATTCCAATGGTCTGATCGAATTCGCCAGATCGGGCCCGCCACGGGGCCGATCGCCGGTTCCCCGCACTAAGTCCTCTCGTGAAGGCGATCCAGTCGATCTGCCTGCGCGAGCGGTGGGCGCCGGAGGTCCTGCACCAAGGGATTCTTGCGAACGGCGGGTGGTTGGAGAACGCGGGCACGCGCTTGAAGATGCGCCCCGACGAGCAGCATTTGCGGACCCCCAACGTGCCCGCCTTCACCGGCATTCCCCCTTCCATGCGGAAGTCCAGCCTCCATCGGTTCGTCACGGAGACTTTATTGGAGGACGAGCGCGTCGAGGAACCGCGGGCGCCCATTTGGTCCCGGGCGCCCCTTGTCTCCCCCTTCCCTTGTTGATTGGGCGCGTTGTGCTTGGAAAACGAGTGTGCAATGCTGCCGCCTGCCTTATGCTGCCACTTGCCACTAGGGTTTAAACGGGCATGTTTTGGCGAAGCTGCTCCTGCGACGGCGCCGCGCCCATGCTCCAGGTGCCCTTGTCGTCAGCCGATATTGTTTTTGCGCTGCTCCCAAGGAGGGCCTCCGGAGAGGCGAGTACTTGGCGGCGGGCGGCACCTTGCGCGGGCATCGCGCGAACATTTTCAATTTCAGTCGCAGCGGCCTCTCGACTGACGAAGTCAGCACGGCGTGCAAAACCCGCCTGGCCGAAGAGGGCTCTGGGATGCATCTTGCCAACTAGGCGAAACTGTGCACCTTGGTGCACTGCGAGAGAGACTCTTCGGTGACTGGCAGAGCCCCCGAGCAGCTGTCTGCCTACAGCTTCTATCACCTGGTATACGGGCAGGTGCCGCCCGTCATGGAGGTCACTAGGCCCACGGCTGGCGGGTTCGCGAAACGATTCCACATGCTGTTCGCGCAGGGCATCATCATGGGGAACCCGGAGCAATCCACTGAGGAGTCCGTTGCTTTTCTGAAGGACTTCTTCGGTTGGATGGGCGGGCACGTGGAGCCCGTGCAGCAGGTGAACTGCCCGGGCCGCTATGCATACCTGATGATGGAGGCCGCCCTGGCGGCCGCGGCGGACTTCGAGCAGGCGCGACCGCGCCTTAACCGGTACTGGGCGGAGAAGTTCCGTTACGCAGATTCCGACATCAGCAAGTACGGCAACGTCTTGATGCGCTGGTCGCAGTACCTCGCGACTCGCTCGCGCGTGGACCCCTCGCCCGTGGAGTTCCGGGGCGTTCACGAGACCGCGTATGCCCTTCGGATTTGGTTGCGCCAGCTGCACTTGCATCACGGGCGCTACGTCGCGGCGGAGGCGGAGGAGCCGCAGCCGCCGCTCGGAGGAGCGGACGTACCGCGCCAGTTGAGCGTGTCGGAGCAGGTACAGCAGCGCATTCTTTCCGAATCAAGATTCCCCAGCGGGGTGGAGGTGACCAACGTCCAGCTCCGGCAGTGGTTGCGGCACCAGCTCCGGGGCGTCCAAGGCTTCCGCAACGTCCTCTGGGACGCGATCCAGGAGTTGCGCTCGGACCGCATCCTGGAGGTGAACGAGGATCCCGGTCGCGGGCATCAGGTCTTGCGCCTCCGCAAGAACAGCTGGGAGGAGATCCGCGCCTCCACTGCCGCTCAGGAGCGCCTGACGCGTCTCCGCGTCGGCGTAGCTCATTTTGAGGCCTGAGCCGCTGCCTGTCTCGCGAGGCCGCGATGCGCAGTGTCTTTTCTCTTACAGAAGAGTCGACTGGTTGAGCGCAGTTTTTCCCTTGCCTAGCCGCGGCTTCGGCCGCGCGCGGTCGCGCCATCTTGTGGCGTTTTGGCTTCCGCTGTCGCTGGCCCCAGACGCGTGGCCAGTGTTTGCCTTCACCCGAATGCGCGCTGGCAGTTCGGCTCGTTCTGTCCGCGGTTCCGGCCGCGAGATTTGATGTTTCCTTCGGTTGCTTCTGCACGGGCAGTTCGGATCGCCTCCGTCGCGGCTTCGGCCGCGCGCGGCTGCTTTTTTGCCCATTGGCCTCGCCTGCGCGGCTCATTCCACGCACCTCTCCCCCTTCTCCTCTGACCTTCTCTCTCTCTCTCTCTCTCTCTCTCTCTCTCTCTCTCTCTTATTCTCTCTAGGTCTGCGTCGCTAGCGCCTGAGATGAGTTGCGGGCCCAGCCGGCGGAAAACACGTCGTTTCCGACCTGACCTTCCTCCTCTTCTTGATCCTCCAGCCCCTCTGCTGCTGCCACCTTTCTCTTCCCCACGTGCGCGCTTCCTGCGCTGAAGGCACATCTGGCCAGCGTAATGTTTGTTGGTTTCGCGGGGCGAATTCCCGTGGGATCTGCTATTCTGCACAGAAACCCATAGGTTTTTGATCGTTTTTTACCTTGGCGTCGGGCCGCCCCCCTCTTCGCAATGCCGTTTGCTGCTTTGTTTGTTTTTCAACTGCGCGAAAGAGGCTGTGATTCTGTAGTTTTTTTGCGTAGGCGCCGGCAGATCCCACGGGGAACTCTTCGACTTTTTGGAGGCGTTCCTGCCTCGGTCCTGCGGGGATGTTGCGCCTTTGGTTCAGCCAGATCCCCCCCCCGGGGGTCGCGGGGTTCCAGTGGCCTCCAAGGTTCCTGCTAGGTTCGGTAGGGCTCATGGGCCCGCAATATTCAAGGAGGAACATGTCCCTTGATGGATTATTTCTCTCGCCCTTGGGCTGGAGCTTGCAACCGCGTCCACGCCGCACGATTCACGAATGCGTTGTTTATCTTGCGTCGCTCACGCGTCGTCCCCCACGTCTTCCGCCAGCCGTTTTTTGGTCAAGAGTTGCGAGCGCGCCGCATCATCTCCTACTCCCCAGCCTGTCACGGCCCTTGAGGGGGCCCTCGACTGCAGCGCCGTGCGATGTCAGGCATCCACCTGCACATGCAACTGCCCGCGGGGGCCGTCGCCGTCGAGATGCAGATACAGGTCACGGTGAGTCTCGTGGCAGGTTCGGGCACTGTGCAGTCCGTCGTCGCGCCTGGCGCTCCGACGACGATGAGAGACCCCCACTCCGACGAGCTGGACCCCCGCTCTGATGAGACCGATGACGATGACGGTGAATGCGGCGACACCGATGACAGCATGGGTGACGGCGACGGGTCGTTTGGGGAAGATAGCGACTCCGTCGTCGTGCCTGGCACGGGCCTTCCGCCTGGCGGCGGCGGCGGCGCGCCGCTCCCGGCGGCGAGCCTCGCCGACATTCGCGCCCGTGCCCACCCTAAGTATTACCGTGCGCATCGCAGTCACAATCTTGATTGCTTTAGGGGCGTTTTGTTCTGCACCCTCTGCGGGCGGCACTGCGTGGGCACTATAAAGTCCCTGGTTGACCCCTGCCCGCCAATTGGCCCCACGAAAGCGGGTCGCGAAGTTTTATCGCGGCAGTCGAAGGGACTTCCGCCGAAGAGCGGTCAGTCCTTCCCGCCTGGACAGTGACTTGATAAGGCGCCCAGATGTGCAGGTCAGGGTCAATCCGCTAGGGACTAGCGCCGTGTCTCTCTCTCTCTCTCTCTCTCTCTCATTTTCTCTCCCACTCTCTCCTTCTCGCTTTCCCCTTTGCATGTGCCCGCTGGCGCGCCAGCGTTCGGTTTACTTTGGCCGCAGCCGCGGTCGCATACTTCCGCGTTCGCCCTGGGTGCCCGGTTGCGCGGCTCATATTTCGCGCGTATTTTCGCCGCGGCTGCGGCCGCGAGCAGGAGATCATATGTACGCTTGCTTTTCTCCGTCGCGTGTACAGGCCTCTCTCTGTCGACCCCCATCTCTCTCTCGCTCGCTGTGTCTTTGTCGCTTTTAGGACCAGTGGCGGTTCCTGCCGGGATGGACACTATAGAGCGATTCTCGCCCACCGGCACCGGCACCGGCACCGGCACCGGCACCGGCACCGGCACCGGCACCGGCACCGGCACCGGCACCGGCACCGGCACGGGCACCGGCACCGGCACCGGCACGGGCACCGGCACAGGCACCGGCGCCTGCGCCGGCGGCATTGGCACCGGCACCGGCACGGGCACCAGCGCCGGCGCCGTCGCCGGCGCCAGCACCGGTATTGGCACCCGCACCCGCATACGCACCGGCACCAGCACTGCACCGGCACCGGCACCGGCACCGGCGCCGGCGCCAGCACTGGCACCGGATGAAAAACATCATTGACATTGAACATCATGACATTTCCCAAACAGTGCTTTCCTAGTATTAGCTGGGTCGTCTGAGGGGCGGTCTGGCGGCTCTCTCCTCCTCGCCGTTGCCGCCCTGTCGCCGCCCGTCGTCGTCTGGGCTTGAGGGGCGGTCTGGTTTTTCCGTCCTTGCCGTCGCCCCCCCTTGCTGCGTCGTCGCCGCCCGTCGTCTTGGCCTGAGGGTCGGTCTGGCGGTTCCTTGCTCGTTGCCGTCACCGTCCCGTCGCCGCCTCCTCGTCGCTGCCCTGTGCGCCCCCCCAGCGGCTGCAATCCAATCGGTTGCAAGCCAATCAAGTGCAAACCCAGTGGAATCGATTGCAGTCCAATCAATTGTAAAATTATGCAAACGCAGTTCCCCACATAAAAAAATTAAAGGAGAAGCTCATCGAACGAGTAAGTACGCACGAAAGGGCAGACGAAAGAAAGGAGGAGGGAGGACAGGTGCTCAGGAAACGAAGCCTTGTAAATAGTACGGGTTGTTGATGCCCTCTTCGTTTTGGCGGGGCCCCGCTGGAAGGGGGGAGGCCTACGAAACCTGGTAAAGAGTAATGCTGTCCGCGACCCTCCTCGTTCAAGCGAGTCCTCCTCCTCCTCCTCCTCGTCGTCCTGCTCCTCCTCGTCCTCCTCATCCTCGGCATCATCATCATCATCATCATCATCATCATCATCACCAGCATCATCATCGTCGTCATCATCAGCATCATCAGCAGCATCGTCGTCACCCCGTCGTCGTCGTCGTCGTCATCATCATCATCATCATCGTCATCATCATCAGTATCAACATCATCAACATCATCATCCTCATCGTCAGCATCATCGGCATCATCATAACCATCATCATCCTCATCCTCATCAGCATCATCATCATCGCCAGCGTCATCGTCATCATCATCGTCGTCGTCGCCACCATCGTCATCAGCATCATCATCATCATCATCACCATCATCATCATCATCAGCATCGTCATCATCATCATCACCATTACCGTCCTTTGCATCATCATCATCGTCCGCATCATCGTGGACGTCATGATCATCATCATCGTCGTCATCATCATCAACAGCACCAGCAACGTCAGCATCAGCAGCAGCATCGTCATCATCACCAGCATCTGCATCATCATCCTCGTCGTCGTCGCCATCGTTGTCATCATCGTCATCGTCATCATCATCATCGTCATCATCATCAGCATCATCATCATAATCACCGTTATCGCCATCGTCATCGTCCATCACCATTATCGCCATCGTCATCGTCATCGTGAACAGCAGTATAAACATCGTCATCACCATCATCATGATGAAGCCTTGCTCATCGCAGAAGTCCCCCTCCTCCTCACCCTCCTCAGTGGAAGGAGTAGGACGTGAGATGGATAGGTAATGTTTTCCCCTCCTCCTCACCCATGTCAGTGGGAGGGGCACGAAACCATTTAAATAGTATGGGTTTCCGATACCCTCCTCGCTCAGACGGGGCCTCCCTGGAGAGGTGGTAGGGGCACGAAACCATGTAAATAGCATGGTTTTCCGATACCCTCCTCGCTCAGGCGGGGCCTCCCTGGAGGGGTGGGAGGGGCACGAAACCATGTAAATAGCATGGGTTTCCGATACCCTCCTCGCTCAGGCGGGGCGTCCTTGGAGAGGTGGGAAGGGCACGAAACCATGTAAATAGTATGGGTTTCCGATACCCTCCTCGCTCAGGCGGATGGAAAGGGCACGAAACCATGTAAATAGTATGGGTTTCCGATACCCTCCTCGCTCAGGCGGGGCCTGCCTGGAGGGGTGGGAGGAGCACGAAACCATGTAACCTGTATTAATTTCCGATACCCTCCTCGCTCAGGCAGGGCCTCCATGGAGAGGTGGGAAGGGCACAAAACCATGTAAATAGTACGGGTTCCCGATTCCCTCCTCGCTCAGGCGGGGCCTCCCTGGAGGGGAGGGAGGGGCACGAAACCATGTAAATAGTATGGGTTTCCGATACTGTCCTCGCTCAGTCAGGCGGGGCCTCCTTGCTGGAGGGGTGGGATGCCCTCCTCGCTCAGGCGGGGCCTCCCTGGAGAGGTGGGAAGGGCACGAAACCATGTAAATAGTATGGGTTTCCGTTGCCCTCCTCGCTCAGGCGGGGCTTCCCTGGAGGGGCGGGAGTGGCAATGCTAGGAGGCGGGAGGCGGGAGGGAGAAGGAGAGGATGTTCTGGGAAAGCAAGAACCCGCGCCAGCACCGGCCACCGGCACCAGCACCGGCACCGGCACCGGCACCGGCACTGGCACCAGCACCGGGGGCCACCGGCACCGGCCACCAGCACCGGCACCGGCACCGGCACCGGCACCGGCACCGGACCGGCACCGGCACCGGCACCGGCACCGGCACCGGCACCGGCACCGGCACCGGCACCCGCACTGGCACCGGCACCGGCACCGGCACCGGGCACCGGCACGGCACGGCACCGGCACCGGCACCTGCACCGGCACCGGCACCGCACGGAAACGGCAGACACGATGGCGCTGCACTGCACCGGCGTGCACGTCGGCACCGGCACCGGCACCGGCACCGGCACCGGCACCGGCACCGGCACCGGCACCGGCACCGGCAGCAGCACCGGCACCGGCACCGGCACCGGCACCGGCACCGGCACCGGCACCGGCACAAGCACCGGCACCGGGGCAGGAATCGTTCATGCCTTGGGATGGAGAAACAGGGCCTTCCCCACATTTGTTTATTCTTCTTGCCGCTGGTCCTGCCGCTGCTGCTGGTTGAAGGATGCGATTCAAGACTGCTGCTGCTGCTGCTGAAAACTCACTACTCACTTCGTGTTGTCCCTCTTTTCCCCTCCTCGCTCCTTTTTCCTCCCTCCTTCCTCTTCCTCACTATTCAAGTTCCCTTTAGCAATTTTGCCCGAGATGCACCGCTGGACGAACAAGTTGTCTTATCAGTATTGCTTCGCAAGTGCCTCGTGACCACGCAACAGCTCCGATTGATGCCGGGCGAAGGGACTCTGCAGATTTAGCCACAGGGTGGAAGGAAGACAGGAAAGGAAGGAGGAAGGGAGGAGCGAGGAAAAAGGAGGAGGGGAGGAGGGGGAGGAGGAGGAGGAGGAGGAAGAGGAGGGGGAGGAGAGAGAAAAGGAGGAGGAGGAGGAGGAGGAGGGGGATAGAAACAGAAGAAAGGGAAAAGGACTGATGCTGCCACGCTTATATCGCGTGGAGAGGAGGAGGAGGTGGAGGAGGAGGAGGAGGAGGAGGGGGAGGAGGGGGAGGTTCGGCGGCGTCGTCGACAGAAGAGGTGCGCCAGCGTTCCGGAGGAGAGGAGGATGAGAGGAGGAGGTGGCGGAGGGGTGAGGGGAGGAGGAGGGAGAGGAGGAGGGAGGAGGAGGAGGAAGGAGGAGGAGGAGGAGGAGGAGGAGGAGGAGGAGGAGGAGGAGGAGGAGGAGGAGGAGGAAGGAAAGCAGGAGGATTATGGTACGATGCCACTCGGCCAGTATACACTACGGGCAGCGGTTTGCAGCTTCCGCACGCGGGAGCACCCGACGCTGGGCAGCCCGCACCGCACCCGGTGCCTCAACGGTGCGGGGCAGCCCTGCTGCCTCGCCCACGGAGGGCGCCCCAACCCAGGGAACGACCGGCTCTCCGGGCTCTACAGGGGCCCTTCCACGAGGGCCGACAGGGTCGCTGAGCTGGTGGCGTACGCGCTGGCGGCCAGCGTCTCCACTGTGGAGAAGGTCCACGGCGCGGAGGCCCCAAGGCGCACCAATCGCATTGATGGCTGGTCGCAGGGCTCAGTGAAGCAAGACATTGAGTCACCGATCCTTCTTGGCTGGCGAAGCATGTGTTCGATGCGATCGGCGCGACCATGAGGTCGCGGCCGCCCACTTCGACCGGGTTAAAGCCGTCCCGGGAGTCGTGGAGCACCTTCGCCACCAAAATTGGGCCGAGCACGCCCGCGGCGAGGTCAACTTCCAGCTGAACAGCACGGACTTGTACATCCGCCAGGAGGTACAGTCCGCGCCGTTGCCTGACCAGTTGCTCTTCGTTTGGTTGGCTCGGGTGTGGTTCCGGGTATACCACATATCGGGCGGGATCTCTGAACATTCCAGTGCGTTTGCGTTGGGCTTGTATTTGCCTTTCGCCGGCAGGTTCAACAAGGACCTCGCCGTGGGGCAGCTCAAAGAGGAGTACGCCGCTCGCACCGGCAAGCAGCTGGGCCAGGGCGCTCTCCGGCGGGACGCTTTCCTGGAGGCCGCCGCCGGGAAGGCGCCATGGGGCAACGCACCTCCCGGGCGGACATCGCGCGAACGTAGCGTTAGGCATCCGATACTTTGATTCCCGCGCCCCGCCAAAGGTGCTGCAGGCGTACCCCCGGTACCAGCTGGCCTTCTACACGCAGTCTTACAAGGACCTCGGCTTGGGCCAGCCGGCCAAGGGCGAGGACATTCTGGCGCGGACATAATACTTCCCGATTAGGTTGGCACCAGGGCCACTGATCGCCTCTGTCTAGAAAAGTGGTCATCGGGGCACCGACGGATTCTACATCAGCAGGACGAAAGTTTTTTCCTCTTGGACCCGGAACGAAGGTTTGAAGTCTGAAGCAGACGCGTGCGAGATACCCGCCGTCGGAATGAAGGTCGCGCGGATCCAATGTTGGTTTTGGTGTGCGTTTCGGTGGATCCGATTTCTGTCCGCGCGGATCCGATCTCGGATTTGCTGGATCCGTGTTCGGTCTTATTTTTCACGGCGGATCCGATTTCTACCCTGTTTTAAACTTATCTACGGGGGATGGGGGGTTCGGTAATTAAATCTCCACGATGGGCGTCGCGTCGTCCCGCGCACGCCCATCAGCTCCCCGCGCGCGCGGGTCCCATTCGAAATGAAAACATGCATCCCTTTCACCCTGGTTGCTGCAAACAGCTCGTCTGGTCGCCGTCCGTTCCGGCGCCGACGTTGTCCTGCGAACTCCTCATGGCCATTTGCACCTCGAGAGGAAAATCTTTCGTCCTGCGTAAGTACAGTTGCCGGAATGTGTAGAAGGCGCCTGCGTCTACATATGCACTTCTGATGTGTAGAATGTAGAAACACTGTCCGCCTTGCCCTTCCACTGCTGTTGTCTTCAAGTGTAGAATTCGCGCCGTTTCTACAACTGTTCTTGTGATGTGTAGAAGCACGTTCCGTTGTGCCCTTCTACATATTGCGCCTTCAAGTGTAGAATCTTCTTGCTTCTACAGATGTTCTTATGATGATAGAAGGATGCTCCGTTTTGCCAGTGTAGAAGCACGCTGTTTTCACTTATCCGCACGTGCGTAGAAGCACGTGGCGGGTTCCTAGGCCCCTGCTAGTCTGAGGATATGGGGACAACCTAACTTCCCGACCCAGGGCCCTGGGCCGCGTGACTCCGCGCATTTCCAACGCGGGCACAATATTTTGAAATCCTTGCCCTTGGCCTCCAGCTCAATGCCCCTAGAGGAGAAGCACAGGGAGGTGCTGGCGGACTTGCTCGCGGCGTTGCTCCGCAAGAAGGCCGCCGCGCGGGGCGACATCATCGCCCGCCGCGCCGCGGGTGCGCCGCCGATCGCTTGCCGCGTTTTGTGGTGGAGGCGCGCCCAAGCAATCATTCGTGTTCGCGCCCTCCCCGCCCCGCAGGCTTTCCAGAAAGCCGCGCGGGATCTGCAGGGCAAGGACAAGGGCATCTGCGAGGTCTTGGGAGAGCGGTTGTGCCTCAATCAGGACGCGTTTCTCCTGCTCTGGGGCTATCAGGGCAATGCCCTCGTTCCCCCCAACCCAGGAGTGGCACCGCATGATCGCGTGCCGGGACCTCGCGGGCCTGCGCCCGGAGCTGGTGCGCAAGCGGGGGTTCTCCTTGCATTCGAACTACTTTTTGGGCAAGAGCGCCAGGTTGGAGCTGGATGAATGCGCCGGCACGGCGCTGCCCGACCGAGAGCGCTTGCAGTCCGTACACGACAAGATCTTGCAACAGTTCGTGAACGCCCACCTGTGGGCCCCGTCGGGGTGGACGGTCTCCCACACGGAAGATCTTCTCTGCGAGAAGAAGTTCCCGGGGCCAAAAACTTGAACTGACCTTCTGGGGCCGGGTACGGGGGCGAGACCCGAGGTGGGTTTTGCGGGGACCTCCCCGGGAAGGCGTTGGACCGACAGGCGCGACAAGAACCAGGGCCGCAAGCGGGACAAGGGAGGGGTAGCCCGCATGGCAGACAGCCAAGCGCGGCGGCAGGCTTCGCCTTAGCTGAGCCATTGAACATAACCGGCGGAGGGGAACGAGCTGGAGGAGGACGAGGAGGAGGAGGAGCAGGAGCAGGAGCAGGAGCAGGAACAGGAGGAGGACCAGGAGCAGGACAGGAGAAGGAGGAGGAGCAAGAGAAGGACGAGCGGCGGGACCAGGAGGGGGAGGAGGACTTTTCAACGGACGCCGCCGCCGCCGTCGTCGTTGTCGCCTCCGTCGTCGTCTTCGTCGTTGTCGTCGTCGTCGTCGTCGTCGCCGCCGTCGTCGTCGTCGTCGCCGTCGTGGTCGTCCTCATTTGGTCGGCCCCGGGGACCAGAAGGGCGAACCGAGACCCTCTTGTCCACGATGCTCATTTCTCCCCCTCGTCCTGTCTCCTCTTGTGCGTTTCGTCCTCTCTCGTTGTCTCCCCCGTCCTTTCTCCAAGATTCTGGAGCTGACCCTGGCGATGACGACGGTGTTGACGATTACGACGGCGACGCGGACGACGATGACAGTGACGACGATGATGCTGATGATGATTACGATGACGACGACGAGGAAGATGAGGATAACGGGGGTGACGGTAGCGATGACGATAACGATGACTATTAATGTGATGATGATGAGTACGATGATGAAGACGATGGCGACGACGACAAGGAGGCCGATGGCGATGACAATAATGCTGGTGATGCTGATGATACTGACGATTACGATGACGACGACGATGAAGATGATGATGGCGATGATGACGATGACGACGGCGATGGCGATGATGATGGTGATGATGATGATGGTGATGATGATGATGATGATGATGATGGAAGCGATTACGATGACGATGATGGCGATGATGACGATCGAAACGGCGACGACGATGACGATGGTTATAACGATGACGATGACGGTGCTAACGATGATGATGACGACGATGATGATGATGATGATGATGATGATGATGATCGTGATGATGATGATGACGATGAACACGACCGAGACTGCGACGACGATGACGATAACAATGGTGATGAGGATGATGAGGATGACGATGACAATGGCGATGATGCTTATGATGATTATGGTGATTATGAGGGTCGGCCCCGGGGACCAGAAGGGCGAACCGAGACCCTCCTGTCCACGATGCTCATTTCTCCCCCTCGTCCTGTCTCCTCTTGTGCGTTTCGTCCTCTCTCGTTGTCTCCCCCGTCCTTTCTCCAAGATTCTGGAGCTGACCCTGGCGACGACGACGGTGTTGACGATTACGACGGCGACGCGGACGACGATGACAGTGACGACGATGATGCTGATGATGATTACGATGACGACGACGATGAAGATGATGATAACGGGGGTGACGGTAGCGATGACGATAACGATGACTATTAATGTGATGATGATGAGTACGATGATGAAGACGATGGCGATGACGACAAGGAGGCCGATGGCGATGACGAAAATGCTGGTGATGCTGATGATACTGACGATTACGACGACGACGACGGTGACGATGACAATGGTGATGAGGATGATGAGGATGACGATGACAATGGCGATGATGCTTATGATGATTATGGTGATTATGAGGATGACGACGACGAGGATGAGAGGGGAGGAGGACAAGGATGAGGATGACGACGACGATGACGATGCAGGGAGGCCCAGACCGTTCGGCGGCTCGGATTGCTTGCTTGCGGCCCGAGGGAGTGTTGAGGGAGTGTTTTCGTCCTCCTCCTCCTCCTCCTCTCCTCCTACTTCTCCTCCTCCTCATCCTCCTCAGGCACGTGCTCGCGCCCTCGTTCGAGGGAAGGAAAGGCGACACCACCACCACCAGGGAGGCCTCCTCCAGAGAGGAGGTCCACGATGCCCTCGCGGGCTGGGGGTGGGGGATACCACCCCGCACCTTTCAGGCACGTGCTCGCACCCATCGTATCGAGGATGTGTCGAGGATGACGATGACGGTGTTAACGATGATGATGATGATGATGATGATGATGATGATGATGATGATGATGATGATGATGATGATGATGATGATGATGATGATGATGATGATGATGATGATGATGATGATGATGATGATGATGATGATGATGATGATGATGATGATGATGATGATGGTGGTGGTGGTGGTGGTGGTGATGATGATGATGATGATGTTGATGATGATGATGATGTTGATGATGATGATGAGGATGATGTGGATGATGAGGATGATGAGGATGCTGATGACGATGATGATGGTCGTGATGATGATGATGACGATGACCACGACTGACACTGCGACGACGATGACGATGACAATGGTGAGGAGGATGATGAGGATGACGATGACGATGGCGATGATGCTCATGATGATTATGGTAATTATGAGGATGACGATGATGACGGTGACGAGAACGACGAGGATTACGATGACGACCGCAAGGGGATGATGATGATGATGATGATGATGCTGATGATGCTGATGACGATGACCACGACCGAGACTGCGACGACGATGACGATGAAACTGGTGATGAGGATGATGAGGATGACGATGTCGATGACGATGATGCTTATGATGGTTATGGTGATTATGAGGATGACGATGACGCCGACGAGGTCGACGACCACGACGACGACGATGGCGATGAGGATGATGATGAAGACGACGACGATGACGACGGTGACGAGAACGACGAGGATTACACGATGATGATGATGATGATGACGACGGTGACGAGAGATGACGACCACGATGATGATGATGATGATGATGATGATGATGATGATGATGATGATAATGATGACAATAATGATGATGATGATGATGATGACGATGATGATGATGATGATGATGATGATGATTATGATGATGATTATGATGATGATGATGATGATGATGATGATGATGATGATGATGATGATGATGATGATGATGATCGCGATTCGAGCGTTGAGGGAGTGTTTTTCGCGGGTGACTCAGATCGGCGGGGGGCGGCTGGCTACTTGAGGCCAGGCTCCGGTCCATGTGGCGGGTCCTCGGCTTCAGGAAGCGCGTCTGTGCGCCGGATATCTTCTCTGACGTGGGGGTCGCGAAAGCGCGGCGCATGCGTTAGAGAGCGGGCGATTCCTTGAGACACTCTTCCCTTGGCGCTCCCCCTTCTCCCACCCTCATCCTCATCCTAGTCGTGATGCCTCAATTGTTTCTTTCCCTCCCTTCCCGCTCCCTCGTCGCCCGCCCTCCTGATCCTCCTTCTCCTCACCTTCGTCGTCAGACGCGCTCCCAGCGCAGCTTGTTCGCCAGGCTAGTCTCTAGTGCATGGAAGGTGACACTGTTTGCGTGGCTGCTTTACCGCGTGATGTTTGGGCGCCCGCCGTACGTTCTCTTCTTCTCATTTTCCTCCTTCTCCTCATTCCAGCTCTTCGGACGGCGGTAATTTAGGGACACGGCTTGGGAGCGCATCTTGCACCGCCGCGTGGGGCGCGGCAGTGTAAAATCAAAGACTCCTTCTTCCCCCATCGTTCCCTCTCCATCCCTCTCTTTGCCCCGTCCTCCCCCCTCGTGCGACGGACTCGGTGGCGCTCGCAACCACCTAACCGCTTCCGACTTGGCAAGGCGGCCAGGGGAGGCCCCGCGCGCCACCGCCCAAGGCCCAGGATCGATCAATCGAGGATTTTGGTTTTCCGTGGTTTTCGGTCTCCCGGGGCCCAGCGCTTTCCCTCGGGGTTTGGCGCCTCCAGCGCCTCCCTCGGGGCTGGCGTTTCTCCCTGGCCGTGGCTTCACGCCCCAGGTTCGGGGTGAGATCGCGAGGAGGAGATCATGAGGAGGATGACAAGGCGGAGGAGGAAGAGGAGGATGTCGAATATGAGGAGGATGAAAAGGCGGAGGAGGATGAGGAGGATAGCGCCAATTAACTCAGTAAAACAAGTTGCAAATCCATTCAATAATATTTCTTGTTGCATTGCAGATGTTCTTGTGACTTATCAAGACCTCTCGGCGGATATCCGATTTAAGAAGCATTTAAGGCTCAAGCGCCCAAGTGGTACAATGCCGAATTCACAGCAGCGTCGCCCGCGCAAAGTCAGCCGCCCTCGATGGGGCAGCCGGTTGCCAGCTAGCGTACGTCAGGCTTTTTGCAATGCGGCTTGGGCGAACATTGACAAAACAATGAGGAGGGCTTCCCAGGCCCCGCGGAAGCGGCGCCGCCCCCCGCCAGGACAGTTGCGTCAGCCTTCCGTCTCCCTTAAAAAATCCTTTCAAGGTGCGCGCGGAAAGTTGTGTTTTCTTGTGGGTTGGCCCGTCTGCGTTGCATGCCAGCCCCCCCCCCCCGATCCTGGCAGGAACGCCTCCTGACGTGGACGTGAGGCCGGCCCACGCTGTCGCTGAGATGCCAGCGGTTGCGGACAGGCCGATCGCCTCTGTAACATCGTTCGATACCCCTCTCAAGGGGGCGCACAAACTTAGAAACGTTTTGTGCTGATTTGTTTCGTTGGGGATTGGCCGCCGCTCCCCCTTCTCGTCCGGGCGGGGGGGTGCAGCGTTAAGCAGTTGCGGATCCTGTCAGGGACGACCGACGTGGAGCTGACATCGGTCTCCCAGAACGCTTGGCAGCTGGCCGGACGCCCCAACGGTTGGCCTTGTTGCAGACGATGCACGTTTTCCACCGGCCCGCTGCGCCGTTAACCGACCCAGCCACGATATGCCCGGGCAGCTTCGCAGTGCATGGTGGCCGCCCAGCCTTCGTCGTGGGCCTCTTCAAGCGGCGCGGGGTCCAAATGGCGGACATCTTGCCCCTTCGAGGCCTCCCCGCCTGCTGTCTCGTCTCAGGTGCCGCCTCCGTCCATCCCCTGCCACAGTTGATCCGTCGCCTCATCTGTCGCGCAGATTCTTAACTCATTCGCTCACTGTCTTGCTGGATGACGTCTTGATGCTCGGGGCCAGGTTATCTCGTTCAGTTTCTTAATGCCTTCTCCTGACGAGTCCCGCGCCTTATGGTCTTGTTGTTGTGTTCCCATGTTTTCGGTCGCCCTGCAGCCATTTGCAGACTAGCCTGCAGCCAGCTCCGCGCGCGCGCGCGCCAGGCGCCGCCGACACTTGCTGCAGCATGTCGCCCCCTTGCACGCCTCGGACGGCAAGCCCTCCTGCTGAGTGGCCAGACACCCCAGAACGATGGGCCGAATTCCCGTTGGAGGTCATGCAGCCGCCGGTTCAACCACCGAGACCGCCTGGGCTATGGCTCGTGTGGTGCGCGGGCAGCCGGCGCCGTACTGCCGGTTGGTATTGGTACGCGGCGCCCGGGGGCCCTGGGAGCGCTCCGGGCTCTGGCAATCAGTCGAGGAATGCCCGCCGTGCTGATCAGCGCCAGCGCGCGCAAGGACGTGCTGCTCAGTGAGGGCCCCGCCCGTTGCCATGTAGATGCGTCGTTCGGGCCCCGCCCGTTGCCTTGTAGATGCGTCGTTTTACAGTCGCGCGCGGGGGCTCGACGACCTCTAAGAGCACGCCGCCGCGTGGGGCGCGGCAGCGTAAAACAATGCTGTTTGTTAGGCGGGTCACGCATTCGCCAGACAGGCGGAACCGCTCTTGCACGCTTCCCGGCATCGCCTCTGCATAGCTTTTCTATGCAGGCATCCCCAATGGGATCTGTCATTCTGTCAACGAAAGCCTGTTTTGCTTCGACATCTTTGCTTTACGCGCGCACGCGCCCCCCTCCTTTCGCAATGATCTTCGGGGCGGCGCCCCCGGAAATCATGATAATCGTATAGGCTTCTGTGGGCAAGGGGCAGATCCCACGGAGAATTCTCGTGCGCGCCTGCTTGCTATCATCCGTCATTCGTCGCGTCGCCGCCGCTCACTCGCTTTGTGATTCCGCCTTCGGGCAGCGCTGCCAGCTATGTGCCCTCGATGCCATTGCTTCGCCCTCCAAGCTGGCGTTCCCCCATGCATCGTTTGGTTTCGGGCGCCCTTCGCCCGGCCCCAGGCGACGGCGACGACATGACCGCTTCCCGCTACTCGTTGCAGCAGTGTCACCTGGCGGAGCTCGAGGATGCGGCCGGCAGCGCCTTCGCCTTGATCTCACGCGGCAGCCGTCTACGTCGCGGCCTGCTTCGCTTCCGCGCTACCCGCGCCTTGACGGCGCAGGAAGAGGCCGCTGGCTCTGCGGCCGCTGACGCCTTGGCAGACGTGCTCCGTGACCTGGCAGCGGGGGCTAGGGCCCTGCCTGACGGCCCCTCCCACCCGTGGTCGGCGGGGGAGCGCTGCCTTCGCGTAGAGGAGATCGTCCCAGTCGCGGCGCGGAACCACTTGCTGGAGACGCGCGCAGCTGGGTGCGAGCACACGTTGCGCCCCCGTTGGAAGTTCGAAGCCAAGCTCCTGCATATTTTAGACACGCCCCTGCCCCGGCAATTCGAAGTGCGGAGGTGGCGTTGCTTGCAATGTGGAGCTTCTTTTTCGGTCGAGCCGAGCGACGTCCTGGACGCTTGCCCATCGGCGCTCCGTTGCGCAGACCCGCGGCGCCCCGCCTGCGGCTTCTATTTCACGCGGCCCTTCCTAGTCATGCTCTTGCAGAAGTTCATGGAGGTCCTGAACCTGCGCGCAGTGCGGCGCTCCTTGTTCGAGTACTACTCGAACAATGCCCTCGCGATCATCGGTGGCGCTCGTAGCCTGTGGTTCCTCGAGGCAATTCCTGATAATCGCGTGCTGCGACATTGCATTTGCCTCGCGCTCGAGGGGTACCTGCCCGGCGAGGTGGCGCGCATGCAGCGGGAGATCCACGTGTATTCGGGCGCCGCCGTGAAAGGCGACGGCAATAAGAAGTTGGCCACCATAATCCAGGAGATGACCGGGGGCGCTCACCTTGACTCGTGCTGTCCACGTGGTGGGTTGGGTGGGGGCACGGGGGGAGGCGGGTCAATGGTGGCGCCCGTGGTCGCGCCAGGAGAGGCAGCCAGTCGACGGCGACGGGGCGCCGCGCCGGTCCCACCGCGCGCGGCCGTTCGCCAACGTCCACGCCTGGACCGGGATCGATGGCGCCCTCCTCAAGCCCGTTGTCGCGATGGAGACAGAGGATTGGCCCGACCTCAAGGCTTATGCGGATGCAGATCGCCCGGGGCCTACTACCCATCCTGATATTCTCTAGTGTAGGGCATACTGATGGCCTCAGGCTTCCCTAGAGTTGGGCCGACTGAAGGCCCTAATTAGGCTTGCCAGGGCCAGGGCTTACTGAAGGCTAGGCTTGCCGAGGGTAGCGTTTACTTATGGCGTTAGGGTATCCCTAGGGTAGCCCAAGGGTAGCCCTGCGGTTAACCCAAAGGTAGCCTTTAGAGTTGCCCTAGGGTAGCCCCTAGGGGTAGGTAGCCCTAAGGATAGGCCCTAGGGGTAGCCCCAGGGTACCCCTGGGGAGCCCACCCCTAGGGGTAGGCTTAGGGTGATCATGGGAGTAGGCCCTAAGTGTAAGCCTAGGGTGGCCTTAGGGGTAGGCCTTAGGGGATGCCTCGGGCAGCCCCAGGGGTAGGCCGCAGGGGTGGGCCTAGGGTAGCGCAGAGGGGCAGGCCCTACGAGCAAGCTTAGAGTAGCCTTGGGGCTAGGCCCGACGGGTAGGCTTAGGGGTTAGGCCTGGGGTAGCCTTCCTCGGGCGATTTGCAAGGCAGACTTGGGGGAGCTGCTCGACTTGATGGCGGCCAACCGCTCCAGCGCAGGGCTGCCGCCGCAGGCGGTGGCGCCCGCTAGCCACTCCACGGACGTGTACGGGAAGCACCGAAAGCTGCTGAGGTCGCTGCATCACAGTAAATTCCCGCCCATGCGCTTCCAAGTGCACGCCGACGCGCCCAAGGGACAGGCTCGGGCGTGCTCCCTGGCGGCCTCGCACGGGCCCGGCGTCGTCGTCACCGGAGAGCCTATGCATTGCGTCTTCGAGGTCAGGAGGCTCGTCCCCGCGAGCGCCAACGACACCAAGGTGTTCCTGGCGGACTACAAGGACGCCATCACCCGGTTGTCGGCGGCGAGTCCCCCGCCGAAGGGCGACGGCGCGGGCCAGCCTGAGGACCTCGAGCACGAGGCGGAGGCCCTGCTCGAGAGGTCCGTGAGCCAACTCCCCCCGACGTTCCGGCGGGAGGCGGCGCTCGACCCTGACAACATGGAGCGCGTGCGGACTTTCCTGGCCCAGCCGCGCTGCGCCAGGGCAGGCACCTGGAAACGCGTCTTCGGTTCTCAGCCGCCCAGGGGCGCGCTGGCCCGGATCGCCCGCCTCTGCGGTGCCCAGCTGGACAGCTCCGCCTCGTATCGCAACTACCGCACCGACAAGGCGTTCAGGGCCGAGCTGCGGCGCGTGCAGCGCTGGTACCGACCGGGGCGCCGAGAGCGACGGTGGCGCGCCGGCATCGTGCGGGACCGGCGGCAGGCCGCCCACGTCAAGGGCGTGCGCAGCGTCATCACGCGGAAGGTGCGCGACCACTTCCGCAGGATGCGCCGCCGCGTCAAGGTGGAGGGCCTGATGAACTGGCGGGATGTCGCGCTCGCCACCAGGCAGGCGGGCATGCCCGTCCAGTCTGGCACGGTCCCAGTGGAGCGGTTGTGGTCCTGCCTGGAGGGCATGATGCCTGCAGCCGCGCGGGGCGTATCGCTCCGGTGGTTCAGGGTCCTTAGCATGGTTATGTTCTTGCGCTACAACTACACGCACTTCAACAAGGACAACCTGCCGACGATGGCAGAGCGGGACCCCCTGCTCGGCCAGCGTCTGGCGACGATCGCCATGCTGGCTCGGGCCGTGAACGAATCCGATCAGGGCTTGTCGCACCTGGCGCCTCTTTTTGACCCGTTCGGCTCGTGCTGACGCGCCGCGGGGCGCGACTTGTTTTTGTCCTTCCCTTTTCCGGTTGGTGCCCGCGGCCTTGGCCGCGCGCTGCAACGTTCGGCAAGGCGCCCGGAGGTGCGGAGAGGGATAGGCTACCCCGCGCCGCAGACCTTCACGTCGCGGCGTTGCTGTCGGTTGCCAGGGCGCTTCCCTGATTGAGCAACGCTGTCATTATTGCGCTCGTGCTGCGCGTTCCCCGTTGTATTTTTGTTGCGCGCGTCCGTTATCGCGGAGGCCGCGCGCGGTGCCGCCGCCGCGGCCGCGGCCGCGCGCGGCATTTGGTATTGGACCGCTCAGGAGAGGCAGAACCCCCAAAAACGAAGTGGCGAAGAGGGGGGGGCGAGAGGAGACGGGAGGGGCGGCCGTGGCGGCAGCGGGGAGAGGGAAGGCCCCGAGGAGAAGGGAACGCTGAGGAGGGCGATGCTGGGGAGAGCGAAATCGACGCATCCGCTTTGTTTCTAGGGGACTTCCCGTGGGATCTGATGATTTGCGCGTGTCGCAGCAAGTTGTTCAACATTTTGGGCGCTCGGGTCCCCTCGCATTTCTCTTCTTCTCTTCCATGCCGCAGGGATGGGTTCCTATATGAGTTGATTGAAAAGCGCGCTTGCGCTGTAAAGGAAAGCGGATCCCACGGGAAATGGCTCGCATTTTACAGAGTTTGCTGAGCGCCCCTGCTCTCTCGGGGTGATAATTTTTATGCAGGTTTTCCCTTGAGCTCTTCCCTTTCTCATGCGTTTGCTTCCTCCTCTACCTCGCCCCCCTCCCCCCATCCACGCTCTGCCCCGCGAGGGGCGGCTCCGGCGATAGCGGGGGGGGGGGGGCGAGGAGGAGGAAACGCCGAGGAGGGCGAGGGGAGGAAGGACGACGACGCACCCGCTTTGTTTCTTGGGGACTTTCCGTGGGATCTGATGTTTTGCACGCGTCGCAGCAGGTTGTTCAACATTTTGGGCGCTCGGGCCCCCCCCGCATTTCTTCCCCCCCCCACGCCGCAGGGGTGGGTTTCTATCGGAGTTTACTGACCGGCGCTTTATCAAGGAAAGCAGATCCCACGGGAATTTGCTCCATTTTACAGAGTTTGTTGAGCGCCCCTGCTCTCTCGGGGTGATATTTTCTATACAGGTTTTTCCTTGAGCCCCCCCCCTTCTCTCGCTGTTGCTTCCTCCCCCGCTTCTTCCCCGAGGAGGCCCCGAGGAGAAGGAAATGCCGAGGAGGGCCCCGAGGGGAAGACATACATGCCAAGGAGGGCGAGGGAAGGAAGGAGTCCACAGGGATGGGTTTCTATCGAAGTTAACTGAAAAGCACGCTTTTTCATTTATAAAGGAAAGCAGATCCCACGGGAAATGGGTCGCATTTCACGGATGTTTGCTGCGCGCCCTGCTCTCTCGGAGTAGCGTTTGTCATTGAGGTGTCTCCTCGGGCTTTTCTCCTTATTTTTGCCTTTGTTTCCTCCTCCGCCTCGCATCCCCCTCCCCCCACCGCTAGCCCCGCGAGGGGCGGCCCTCAGCGATGGCGGGGGTAGGGGGGGGGGGGGGGGGCGAGGAGAAGGACATGCCGAGGAGGGCGAGGGGAGGGAGGAGTCCACGGGGATGGGTTTCTATCGAAGTTAACTGAAAAGCACGCTTTCTCATTTATAAAGGAAAGCAGATCCCACGGGAAATGGCTCGCATTTCACGGATGTGCGTTGCGCGCCCTGCTGTCTCGGAGTAACGTTTTTCATTGAGGTTTCTCCTCGGGCTTGTCTCCTTCTCTCGCTTTTGTTTCCTCCTCCGCCTCTTACCCCCCTCTCCCCACCACGCTCTACCCAGCGAGGGGCGGCCCCAGCGATGGCGGGGAGAGGGGAGGCCCCGAGGAGAAGGACATGCCAAAGAGGGCGAGGGGGGGAAGGAGTCCACAGGGATGGGTTTCTATCGAAGTTAACTGAAAAGCATGCTTTTTATTAATGAAGGAAAGCAGATCCCACGGGAAATGGCTCGCATTTCACGGGCGTCTGTTGCGCGCCCTGCTTTCTCGGAGTCACGTTTTTCAGTAGGGTTTCCCCATCGAACTTTTCTCCCTCTCTTGCTTTTGTTTCCCCCTCCGCCCCTCGCCCCCCTCTCCTCACCGCGCTCTGCCCCGCGAGGGGCGGCCCCAGCGATGGCGGGGGGAGGGAAGGCCCCGAGGAGAAGGACATGCCAAGGAGGGCGAGGGGAGGAAGGGGTCCACAGGGATGGGTTTCTATCGAAGTTAACTGAACAAGCACGCTTTTAATGTTTAAAGGAAAGCAGATCCCACGGGAAATGGCTCGCATTTCACGGACGTGTGTTGCGCGCCCTGCTTTCTCGGAGTAACGTTTTTCATTGAGGTTTCTCATCGAGCTTTTCTCCCTCTCTTGCTTTTGTTTCCTCCTCCGCCTCTTATTCCCCTCTCCCCACCACGCTCTACCCCGCGAGGGGCGGCCCCAGCGATGGCGGGGGGAGGGGGGGCCCCGAGGAGAAGGACGCGCCAAGGAGGGCGAGGGGAGGAAGGAGTCCACAGGGATGGGTTTCTGTCGAAGTTAATTGAAAACAAACACGCTTTTTATGTTTAAAGGAAAGCAGATCCCACGGGAAATGGTTCGCATTTCACGAATGTTTGCTGCGCGCCCTGCTTTCTCGGAGTAACATTTTTCAGTAAGGCTTCTCCTCGGGCTCGTCTCCTTCTCTTGTTTTTGCTTCCCCCCCCGCCTCTTCCCCATCTACCCTCCACGTTCTACCCCGTTAGGAGCGGCCCGTGCGACCCCCCTCTCCCCATCCACGCTCTCTACCGTCAAGGGCGTCCTCCCCCTCCTTGTCCTCCTCTTGCTCCTTCTCCTCCTCCTCCTCCTCGTCCTCCTCGGCGGCGCTGAGCGGCGTTGGGTGGCGCAGAGTGGCGCCGAGTAGCGCCGAGTGGCGCCGAGTGGCGCTGAGTGGCGCCGAATGGCGGTGAGTGGCGCCAAGTGGCGTTGAATGGTGCCGAGTGGCGCTGGGTGGCGCTGAGTGGCTCCCAGGAGTAGTGCTGGGTGGTGTTGAGTGGCGCTGAGTGGTGCAGAGCGGCGCTGACTGGCGCGGAGCGGCGCTGAGTAGCGCGATGGTTTTTTTGCCGCCCGCGTGGCCGTCGCGCTGGAATCTCCTGCATTGCAGTTTTTGGTTTCCTGCTGACCCGGGTCTGGATTGACCCGGGTCAGAAGATCCCCGAGCGTCGCCGGTGGCTCCTTGGGCCGTGGCGCGGTTTGGGGTGTTTTTCTTGATTTTGCGGAGGGGTTCCCGTTTAGTGTTCCCCTGGGGTGGTCTGGGGAGGTACCCCCGGGACATTGCCCCGGCCACGCGGCGAACGCTGGCGGAAGACGGCCCCATTTCGGCAGACGCGCTTGCGTGCGGCACGGGCGGCCTCAAGATGGTCCGCAAGATGGTCCAAGAGGGCCACGAGTCGCCAGCAGGTCGATCCAGGCCGTCCAAGATGGCTTCCTGACGGGCCCGGAAGCCACCAAGCCGCCCCATAAGGCCTCCAAGAGGCCCTCCAAGGTTTTTCGCGTTTTCGCCTTTTCGGTTTCCCGATGCTTCAAGAATGCCCAAGAGGCCCTACAGATCGCCCCAAGACGGCCTACGAGCCGCCCCCAAGAGAGCGCACAGACGGCCCAAGACGTCTCCAAGACGGCCCAAGAGGCCTCCAAGAAGGCTTGAGAAAGCCCCAGGAACGCCCCAAGAGGGGCCCCAGAGGGGGAGCACGGACCGGCATTGTGGGCTCTTCGCCCAAAAACCGCAAGAGGCCCCCAAGAGGCCCCAAGAAGCTTCCAAGAGGTCCCCAGGAAGCCCCCAGAGACCCCCAAGAGGGCCCAAGACTGCATAAGACGACCCCGTCGGAGACGCCCCAGGGCCCGAAGGCTGCCCAACAGGGCTCCAAGATGGTCGGAGACGCCCCGACAAAGTGGAACGGCGTCAAACGGACAGCACGGGAACCAGCATAATGCGCTTCGAAGCGGCACAGCGTCAAACGGACAACTCGGGAATCAGCATCATGCACCCTATAGGCATCCACTTTTTTGTTTTTCTCTTCCTCGCAAGTCACGCCCTTTTGTCCTCCAAGGTCGGGGTTCGTGGCTACTCTCTGGCATGCTGGAGCCCTTCTTGGGCCATTTCAGAAGCCATCTGCGGCCGAGCATCTGATTCAGACATCTCCTCCCGAAAAGTTGGGTCATCGTTTCTTAACCAACTTGTCGGGAAGCTGGCCCAGTTTCTTGAGCTCCTTCGCCCCTCCAACGTTAACGGCACGCGACGTCTGGGCAGCTGGCCCAGAGTTCTTACATGATAACGTCCTTGATCATGTTTTCGGCTGTATGGCATCTTGGAGGCCAAGCAGAATGTATCTAGAGGTCCGGAGGGCCCCAGAAGTGCGCTGACGAGCTCGTCCCCACCACCCCACCACTACTTTGGGGCAGCGAGACAGCCAACCATCTCATATGGGGTGTCGGCAGATTCACCTGCCTCCTCCCCCTCCGGCCACTCCCTGTGCTCGTCCTCCTGCCTCCTCCTCCTGCTGCTGGACAGGACCGCACCACTGCGAGAAAGAATGCCTGCCGGAGATTCGAGTGGCCTCACGGGGCGATCAAGGACCCAGAGCGGAGGAGGAGGAGGAGGAAGAGGTGGAGGAAGACACGGACTAGGAGGAGTAGGAGGATGGGGAGGGAACATTGTAGGAGGAAGAAGAGGAGGAGGGGGAGGAGGAGGAGAAGGAGGGAGAGGAGGAGGGGCGAGGAGTAGAAGAAGGTGGAAGAGTTGGGGCGGGGAAGTTCTAGAAGCTAGGAGTTGAGGATGGGGATGTGGAGGAGGACGACGACGATGATGGAGGTTGGAGGAGGTAGGGATGTGGTGGATGGGAGAGGATGATGGACATGTCGTGGAGGCAAAGGAGGAGGAGATGCCAGGACGCGGGGCCTAGGCCTGGGAAGGTGTTCGAGAATCAGGTCGGCCCCTGCTTCGACCGCGTGACCGGGCAGAGCATCAATCCAAGGTGGATGAGCAGAGGGAGAGAAAGAGAGAGAGAGAGAGAGACACAAACACACACACACACACACTCACAGACACATACTGACACACACACACACACAAACACACACACACACACACACTCACAGACACATACTGACACACACCCACACAAACACACACACACGCACACAAACACACACACACGCACACACACAAACACACACGCGCACACACAAACACACACACACACACACGCACGCATGCACGCACGCACGCACGCAGAAAGAGAGAGAGAGAGAAGTAATAATTATATATAGAGAGAGATGGATTCCTCCTTCCAGATTTCCAACGACACGATGTCTCCAACCGCCGCTTGTTCCTCAGACTTTCGCCCTCAGGGGCCGTTGTCGGGCCCATGAACAATCAGCATGACATGGATCCGGCGAGCGGCGGCGGGCCGGCCGCGCGGCGAGGCGACCTCCTTTGCCCGGCCTTGAGGAGGGGCTCACGTTCAGTTGCCCCCTGGGGGGATCTGGGGAGGGTTACCCCCCGAAATCTGACTCTCAGGGACAACGATCGGGGGGATATGCATAGGGGGGGACGCATCGACCCCCAATCGCCCATTGATCGCCGATAGGTGTCCGAGAGCCCCAACCTCCCCAGGAACGTGCGGATTCACTATCGGAGGCCTATCGCCGATGTATCGGCGACGTATCGCCGATTCCAGCTCGATGCTTCCCCCCCTATCCCTATCCCCCCCTATCGTTGCCCCTCAGACTCTGGCCACGCGCGGAACGCCTGCGGAAGTCGGCGGAAGTCCAGCCGAAGACGGCCAAAGACGGGCAGGTACGGCCTCGGGCAGCGTCGAGGCGACCCGAGAGCGTTCCAAGAGGGCCCACAGCGACTCGGAAGCGTTCCAAGAGGGCTCAAGCTAGCCTCAAGACGGCCGCAGAGGTCCCCAAGACGCCGCGAGAGGCCTCCAATAGTACCCCAAACCAAGACAGCCTCAGAGGCCCCCAATATCGCACCAAGACGGCCCAATACGCCCCCAAGAGGCCCCCAAGAGCGCCCCAAGTTGCCCCAAGAGATCCCTCACAGATACCCAAGACGACCCAAGAGGGGCACCGGCGGGCCCAAAAATCCTCCTAAGAGAGCCCCAAGAGCGCCATGGGTGGCACCACCAAGGGCCCCAAGACCGCCCAAGCACTCCAAGACGGCCTGAGAGAGCCCCGAACCTCCCGAAAACGGCCCCAAGACTGCCCTCGAGGGCCTCCCAACGGACCCCCGCGAAGGGCTGCAGAGACTGACCCCTGGAGAGCTCTGCAGCTGTCTTGACGACGCGCGTCCTGCGGTGGCTCGCGTGGCAGCGTGCTGAGCTGACCTCGTGGGTCGCTTGGTACTGTGACCACCTTACCCTGTCATCGGCGAGCTCTGTCTTCCCTTACCATCGCTGGCGGACTACACCTGCGGGTGGCTCGCATGGTAGCGTACTGAGCTCACCTTGTGGCTCGCTTGGTAATGTGATCACCTCGCCCCGTGATCGGCCACCTCTTTCCTCCCTTTCCCTCGCTGGCGGACGGTCATTCATTGTCCCTGGGTCCGCTGTCGTCGTCCCCCACGCGACCACCCCGCGACCCACCCGCGACCCACCCGCGGCCCTCCCACGACGCATCCGCGACCCACCCGCGACCCACTCCACGACCCACCCGCGACCCACCGCCGACCAACCTGCCGCGACACACTGGCCGCGATCTACCAGTGACCCCCGCGACCCACCCCGTGACCCACCCGCTACGATTCACCCGCGACCCGCCCGCGCCCGCCCCCTCACTCTTATCCACAATTGCGGGGTGCTACATAGCGTAAGCACAGGTGGCTCGCATGGTAGCGTGCTAAGCTCGCCTTGTGGCTCGCTTGGTAATGTGTTCACCTGACCCCGTGATTGGCGAGCTCTTTTCCTCTCCTCCCCTGTCCGTGCCTCCTGGGCTCACAGGGCCGCGTGCTGAGCTCACCCCGTCGTCGACGTCCTCTTTGTCTCACTTTCTCTCTCCGTGCCTGCTTCGTCTCTTCGGCACACCCCGTCGAGACGACGACCAGCGCTTGCTCTGTGACGGCTAACCTGGCTCACGTCCAGAGAGCCTCCCGCCCTTCGCAATGACGTGGCCTCTTACGGTGGCACGTGACACCGCAGGCGGCTCGCACCGCAGAGTGTGGAGTTCGCTTGGTGGCTCGCATGGTGCCTTCCCTCCCGTGTGCCTGCTTGCCTCGCACTGCCGCGTGCTCAGCTTACCCCGTCGTCGGTGTCCTCTGGTTCTCCCCTTTCCCTCTCCGTGCCACCGCCCCTGGTTCGGAATACTCTGTCGAGGCGACGCAAAGTCCTCGTGTTGTGACGCTTCAGCCCCAGAGGGCCGCCCGCCGTTCGCAACGACGCGGCCTCTTACAATGGCACGTGCCACCGCAGGTGGCTCGAATGGTAACGTGCTATGCTCAGCTGGTGGCTCGCATGGTACTGCGCTGAGTCGGTGCACCTTGTCGTCGACATGCTCTCTTTCTCCCTCTCCCTCTCCGCGCCTCCGTAGCCAGCGAGCTCTCTTTATCCTTCTCCGTGTCCTCCTTCAACCAGCTTTTCTATGAGCCCGCCCATCCGTTGTCGTCTGGCTCAGCCCACACGCCCGCTTCTTCCCTCCGGGCCGCATGGCTACGCCTACGAAGTGGCCCCGCACACGCACCTCGGATTTCATTCCCACACGGGTTGCGATTTACGGAGATGGCCAGGGTGCTTCACTGACATCGGGATTCCAAGGCTGGAAGCCATTCAAGAAGCAACGCTAAGGCACCTCCGACATCACGATCGAAGATTGATGCGTCACCATTGGGGTGCCTTTCAAAGGGTACCGAATTGACCTACGTTCGGAATGCGTCCAACAGATTCTGACTGCCGCGCGCCCGCTTGTCCGCAGCTCCCCCACAGAACTGCCCACCCCCACCAGGTGGCCTCGAACACTCACCTCCAGTTTCATTCGCAAGTGGATTGCGGAGCATGCAGTTGCCTGGGAAGCGTCACTGGAATCGGGACTACAAGCTTAGAAGCCATTGAAAAGGCAACGGCAGGGCACCTCCGGCATCACGCTCGAAACTTCGAATTTTGAGGTCACGGAAGATGGGCATGTTTTCACAGCACGGCCCCGCGGCGCACCCTATGGCGATACCAACGCCTACAGCGCAGCTGCATATTTTCCCTGACCTTGAGGGGCCCCCGTTTAGTATCCCCCTCGGGGGGTCGGAGTCTGAGAGGTACATCTGGCCCCGGCCACGGGTAGAGCGCCGGCGAAAACCAGCGGAAATCTAGCCAGCAATTTGGTGGACGCGCCTCCGGGCGGCGCGGGCGGCCCCAAGATGGTCCACAAGATGGTCCAAGAGAGCCAAGGGTCGTCGGCTGATCGGTCCAGTCCGTCCAAGATGGCCTCCAGACGGCCCAGAAAGCCCCCAGGATGCCCCAGGAGGCCTCCAAGAGGCCCTCCTAGAGAGCCCCAAGGGAGCCCTGGGGGGGTCTGGGGGACGCCCTCTGGGACATGGCCCCGGCCACGGGCGGAACGCCGGCGGAAGACTGCCGCTGTCGGCCCCATTTCGGCAGACGCGTTTCCGGGCGGCCCGGACGGCCACAAGATGGTCCGCAGGATGGTCCAAGAGGGCCAAGGGTCGCCGACTGATCGGTCCAGACTGACTGGCGCGAACTACTTCCAAACGTCACGAGAAGTTCCAAAACGGCCCAGGAAACCTCCAAGAGGCCTCCCAAGACAGCCCCGACTCCCTCTGCACGTGAATCAGGCTGACTCTGGCCTTCATCCACACGATCGAGAGCTAGAAGGCGCAGCGGCCTGCCAGGATGTCGTAGTACGGCTGCAGAGTCTGCATCTTGTACCTGAGGATGCGTGAAGATAAATGACGTATATGATGGTGATGTTCAACCCAATCAGCTTGAGAGACACCTTCTAGGGGATCCCAGCACGCACAAAACCACCCATTGAGTAGTAAGGCTGCCCGCTTTGAATCAGGCACCAACCGTGGTAAGGTATGCGGGTGGATTTGCATCCGTGACCGCTGTTCTTCTGTGCTCCTGCACTCCCACAGGAGGTGGCGAGTGGTGGCCGGAACGCCACACGTCTCGCAATCATGAGGCACATCAGGATATACATGGTGAAGTCTATTTGGGCTGGGTTTTGCCCCAACCGCGCACGGCCATGCCCACGTGCGTTGTAGCTTGGGCTGCTGGTCCACGAAATTCCGGAGGGTCTTGACCTCCAGGCTCGGCAAGTCCAGCCGCTTCTTGCGAACCGTGGTGGTGCTGGCGTCCCTCATCATGAAGCTGCGCCACGCCTCGCGGACATAGTGGTCGAGCTTGCCCTTGGACATTGAGAAGGTGAACGGCGCCCCTGCGAAGGTCGGCGCGTACGGATCGTCGTTGGCGCACTGCCAGCCCATGCTGTCGAACGTGGTGCGCATGCGGCCAATCCAATTCTCGAGGAGCGGGGGCCCTCCGGCTATCGACCGCCATGCCCGCCGGATGAGCGGCTGCAAGGGGCCATTCTTCGTGCAGCGCAAGAGGCTGATGAAGCTGGAGAAGATGACGCCCACGGGTTCGATCAACCACCCCTTGTCGAGGAGGCATCAGGTGGCGCCCCGGTGTCGCCAGGTGGCTTGTCGTTGACGGCCGAGGAGGGTGTGCTCGACGCGAGTGCGCATGGAGCTGACGTCCGTTGCCTTCATGGAGCACCACGGCCCGTCCCAGCGAAGAAGGCTCATGGTGAAGAGAACGATTCTGAAGACCAGGGAGATGGCCAACTGAGCTCCGCCACACACGCGGCGGATCCTGCCCAAGCGGCTGTAGAGCTCCTTCCTGCGTCGGGCTGCCCGCGGGGCCTCCGAAGGCGTAGCCGTGCCTGTGAGGTCAAAGCGGACGCCGAGGAGGTCCAGGTGCCCCTGGATGGGCTTGCCGGCCCTCTCGCGCTCCTGCAGGTCCTGGGGAAAGGTTGAAGTTCGCCCACTCCTCCTTGCTGGGGTTCTCCTTGCTGGGGTCCTCCTTCTTGCCACTCGCGATGTCCAGCTCCTTGAGAGACCCCTCGACAGCGATCGTGGTGTCGATGTCCCAAGCGGTGAGGGTGCGGTCGTCCACGTACGTGCGGAACGAAAAATAATCAGGATTGTGCAGGGCGACCAACCGCCGCGCGTGGGCCCCAGCGAACTGGGCGGCGGCCAGCGGCGACGCAGGGTAACCTTGCGGCATACCACGCTCTGGGCAGATGGGGTCCGAAGCGTATCCTCCCTCCTTCACGACCGCGGACGTGCCGACGGCGGACAAGAACAGGAGCTTGCTGTCCACTTCATGCATGCATGCCGAACGCCATCGCGAGGCGGTGGGCCAGCTCAGGTTGCAGCCTGGTGAAGCAATTCGACAAGTCAGACTGTCGAACGATGAAGGGTGCGCCAGAAGCTCGCGCGGTCTCTATATCCAAGTCCATGCAGAGCCTGTTCTGAATCGTGTTGGCGGGCTGCACAGCCTCAGCCCATCTCTTGTATCGCCCCAGGATCACTTTCTGAAGAGCGCGGAAGACGGCCGCGCCGACTATGATAGGCCGCAGATCCTCCGTAAAGACGCCATCGCGGACTTTGGGAACCATGGTGGTCACGGCCGTGCGGAGAGCGGTCGGCCACTGGCCGCTGGCCCGGATGGCGTCCCCCAGGGCGGCGAGCGATTCAATGGAATCTTCGGGTGCCTTGGCGAGAAGCCCCGCCTCGATGTCGCCAGTGCCACTGGCGGTGCCGGCGATCGCCCGCAAGGCGCCGCGGAGGGCCCCGGGGTTGTCGCCGAAGGCCCACTCAGCCGAGGGCGCCGGCAGAACCTCGATGGAGTCGCGCACCATCTCGAAGTAGGCGTTCTGGCGCCAGTCGTCCAGCTTAGCGTGCTGCTTGGCGCTCACCTGCCTGACAGCCTCGGCGACCAGCCGGGACGGTTCCGCGGTCGGCTTCGCCGCCGTCTTCTGTCCAGCCCCGTCCGTCGCAACCGCGGGAGGCGCAGAGAAAGGCTTGTTCTTGACCGCGTCGGAAATGGCCTTGACGTTGCCTCCCTGCGTGCGGGCGCGCCACTGCTGGATGCGGGCGTCGGCGTTCTCCTGGGCCATCTTGCACAGTCGTGCCTTCAGGGTGTCCTGAAGCGCCGGGTAGTCGAGGAGGTCGGTGTCCTGGTCCAGCACCCCGTCGGCGATGAGGCTCTGGAGCCGGTGATGCGTCGGTGATGCGTCGCACCAGCCGGTGCAGCCGTCGCTCAAGACAGCCCCGAGAATCACAATTCATTGGTTCTGTGTTAGTTTTCGAAAGATTTTGTTCGCATGCTCGCTTTTTCAGCTTCCTGACGCTCCAAGGCTGCCCAAGAGACTTCAAAGATCGCGCCAATCCAGCCGAAGAGGCCGTCAAGGGAGCGCCCAGACGGCCCAAGACGCCCCCAAGACGGCCCAAGAGGCCTGCAAGACGGCCTACGAAGGTCCCAGGGACGCCCCAAGACGGGCCGCACAGAGGGAGCAGGGACCGACATTTCCAGTTCTCAGCCCAAAAACCTCCAAAGGCCCTCAAGAGGCCCCAAGAAGATCCAAGAGGCCTTCAGGACCCCCCCTCCAAGAAGGCCCCAAGACTGCCCAAGAGGGCCCCGCCACGACAAAGCGTCACAGCGCCAAACGGACAGCACGGGAACCAACATGAGGCGCCCTCAGGCATCCAAGGTGGAGGAGGAGGAGGAGGAGGAGGAGGACGACGACGAGGAGGAGGAGGAGGACGAGGAGGAGGAGGTGGTGGAGGTGGAGGTGGAGGAGGAGGTGGAGGAGGAGGAGGAGGAGAACGAGGTGGAGGTGGAGGTGGAGGGGGAGGTGGAGGAGGAGGAGGAGGAGGAGGAGGAGGAGGAGGAGGAGGAGGGAGGAGGAGGAGCTCAAACTGAGCTGGATGGGTCGATCTGGACCCTTCTAGTGCAAAGCCGCTCTTTGATACCCACTTCCCCTCCAAGGCCGGGATTCGTGGCAATATCAGGTTTGCAGAGAGAGATCGGCAGGCTCCGGCCACTGGGGCCAAGTCGAAGGCCTCCACCCGCGGCAGTTTAAGGGCGGATTCTCTGGGCTTCCCCTGAGATCCGTCGGGAGCGGATTTTTTTTGAGCAGGGCATCAATCTTTTCGAGCTGGGCGTTTTCGTCAAGTTGCGGGCCCCGAGGCCCTCTCAGTTCGATCCGGATCGAAAAATGGCGCAGAAAGATGAGATCCAGGGCTCGGGCCGTGATTTTTTATCCTGAGTGCCTAAATAATTAGTTTTGGGCCCCCGGGCTACAGGGGCCCCCCCTGAACCGCACCCTGGACTATCAGGGGCCCCCAGACTGCAGGGCCCCCCCCCCCGTACTATTGGTCACCCCAAAACTATATTTTTTCCCGACCTTGCGGAGGGGTTCCCGTTTAGCCAAGGGGGGGTCTGGGGGGGGACCCCCGGGACATGGCCCCGGCCACGGGCGCAACGCCGGCGGAAGCCGGCAGAAGATGGCCGCTGTCGGCCTCATTTCGGCAGACGCGTTTCCGGGCGGCCCGGACGGCCCCAAGACGGTCCGCAAGATGGTCCAAGGGGGCCACGAGTCGCCGAAAATTCGATCCAAGACGCTCAAGATGGCTTCAAGATGGTCTCCGGGAAGCCTCCAAGAGGTCCCCCAAGAGAGTCCCAAGAGTCACAATTCACATGTTTTCCTTAGTTGGTTGAGAGTTTGTCGCGTTTTCGCCTTATCGGCCTCCCGACGCTCCAAGACGGCCCAAGAGGCACCAAGAATCGCCCCACAACGGCCACCAACCGTAGCCATTTTGGCTCAGGCAAAGAAGCGTGCACCAGGCTGCGACGTGCCAGTGTGGCCAGTCTTTCAGATCCATGCAGGATCTACCCTGCTGCAGATGACAAAAGGCCAAGGCTACCAGTCAATGAGCCGGAGTGGCAAGTACACGTACACAGCGTTTGCCTGGGTTGTGTTGACTCTATCGTTTGCGTACGTCGTGATGGTTGTGGTCGAAGGCGGGAGGGGAGTGTACAAGGAGTGTGTTGTGATCGAGAGCCACGAGGCGATCACTCGTCATCTGGGCAAGGAGGACTTTGCGCAGTACTCTTTTGGCAACTCGATCATCAACCTAATCGCTTTCTTACCGACAGCGCCTGTGGCCGCCTGCCTGCTTGCATTCGCTGCAACCCCTTATCTGCGCCGAGTGTCCGAGTACGCCTTGGTTCTGTGGGCGAGCAAGTGGATGCATGTGGTCTCTAACCTGCTGGAGTGCTCCGGCTGGTCTACCTGGATTGTGATGGTGCCTGGCTATCTCTTCCTCGTGTTGTACTTAAGTTCATTCGTCATGTTCCTCGCGCTTCTACTGCGCCAGGTCAGAGCCCTGGAGGACAGTTCCTACTTGGACCTTGGCTCGTCGCGTCTGCGTTCAGCTCTGAGGCGCCTGTCGGCAACCCTCGTCTTCACCGCGCTGGCGGCCATGGCTTGGAATTCCGGTCTCGGTGGAGACCAGGGCGAGCATCCGATGAGAGTGGTCACTTCGATGCTCTCCTGGGCGTCCCAAGCTCAGATCCTGCACGTCTCCCTGCTTCCGCTCCTGGCGATCCGACGAGTGCGGAGGCTGGCTTCAGACGCGCTGCTGTCGGAGAGCGCCAGGACGCTCGAGGAAGCCAGGCGGGCTCCGAGATTTCTCAGGCTCCAGGAGTTCGGTGTCGCCACCAGCCTGGCCACCTCTGTCGTCTGGCAAGCCCTGTGGATCTGGTCCTACCGGGCCCTCTGGCCGCTGCCCGACGCGAGCGAGGAGGCGAAGACGCCGCTGTTCGTGCTCGCCGTGTCGCAGCTGCCTGGGATGGTAGACACGATCTTCAACGCGCTGGCGAGCCTTGCGATCAGCGGAGCGTTCTGCGGCGCCCTGGGCGGTGGGAGGGCGTTGCTCAAAGGCGAGGCGGCGCGCTTCGAGAAGTGGTCGAAGGCTGCGAAGGAGTGGTCTTCTCATCCGGATGCCGACTGGCAGGCAAAGGTTGCAGAGATGGCTGGCCGAGGGGTATCTCTGAGAGCCCTGCTCGGTTTCTATCGCCGCCTGGGCGAAGACCTGATGCCTGGCTTCGACCCCGCGCGCCACACCACGCATGACGTGGTGTTCCGAGCGATCATCCCTGCATCGAGCCATCATCGGAAGTCCATGGCGCAGGTTATGATGGAGGACAAGCGTGTAGAACCCGACCAGATGGTGACCCATAATTGGCAGAACTTGTTCTCGGACTTGATTTCTGCTATCGTCGCAGACGCACTGGGCGAAAAGGAGTACTGCAGGGTGTCTTACTTGCTTCTAAACGACATCGACACTATTGAGAGCTGGATCGATTCTGCTGCCGTCGGTCAGCGCACCTACTGGGTATGCGCCTTTTGCGTCAACCAGCACACATCCACCTGCGAAAACACATATGGGATGAAGGACTCTGTGACAGGCGAGGAGTATCCGGCTTGCAAGTGTGGGCTGTCCAAAGCATTCAACAAGACCCCACCGCTGTCCAGCGAGGGACAAAGCATCGAGTGTGAGATGAACAAGTTTGACCCCATGGTCAAGACCCTCTCGGCCAGAAGCAAGGACTTCGCGCAGCTCGTTGCGGTGGACAGGCGCTTCGAGGTGTTCAACCGAGCGTGGTGCGTCGCCGAGATTGCGGCATCAAACTCCATGGGAATGGGCCAGAAGTTGCAGCTCCCATCGCGACGGATACTACTTCAGGAGAACCTGCACGTGCTCTCCCACCTGGAGATTCGCAGCATGCAGGCCAGCAGGGACGAGGACAAGGAGGAGATCTTAAACCACATCTCGGACCACGAGGCCTTCGACAGGAGGCTCAGAGACATGCTGCTGGTCCATCTGCTGCCCTCGTGGTCCACTCTGGACTCGTGGGACCAGATGTTTTTGGCAGGCCGGGTTGCTCGCTGGCACGGCGTCGCCTGCAAGCTAACCAGCAAGGTGTGGGATCCAGATCTCGAGTAGCGGTTCGATGCGGTGAGCCATCTGGACCTGTGCGCACGTTTTGGGTGTTTGCTCGAATCCATTGCCGAATAGCAGTGTGACTCTTGTTCTCGTATTGCCTTCGCTCTCAAGCCCAAACTGGCAGGATCTTGCCATCCTCAGTCGAGCCTCAACCTTACAGTCCCGCTGCTCTGGCTGTTTTTATATCCTGATATCCCCAAGATGGCCCCATGAACGCCCCAAGAGGGGCCCCAAAGGGGTGCCTGTTTTCGTTCTCTTTTGCTTCCCTGGGGAGGATACGCAGACATTCAAATCTGCCCCTCTCCCTCCGGACCAGAGAGGGGGGGGGGGGGCAGGGACCGACATTTTGGGCTCTCCGCCCAACATTCGCCCCAGGAGGCCCCAAGAGGCCTCAAGAAGATTCTAAGAGGTCCCCTGGAAGCCCCCAGAGGCCCCCAAGAGGGCCCCAAGACTGCCTAAGAGGGCCCTGAGATGGTAGGAGACGCCCCGATGCCCGAAGACTGCCCCACGGTCGGAGACGCCCCGATAAAGTTGCACAGAGTAAAACAGACAGCAGGGGAACCAGCATAATGCGCCTTTTAAGCGGCACAGCGTCAAACGGACAACACAGGAATCTGCATTATGCGCCCTATAGGCATCCTCCTCTTGGTTTTTCTCTTCCTCGCAAGTCACGCCCACTTGTCTCACAAGGTCGGGGTGCGTGGCAATATCAGGTTCCGCGCCGTCGGACTTCAGGGTCTCAGCGTGGGGTCGGAGGATTGCGCCGCATCGCCGATGTGTCGGGGATGTGGCTCGATGTGGAGCCCGATGTTCTCTCGGCGTCGCCCCAACATACTGATACTATGAGTGCGTTGCCCTCCCAGGGGACATGAGCGCACTGAGAAATCCTATGGTATAAGCTCTGTGGCGGGCGCTTTCTGGCCACACCGTCTGGGAAACGAAAGATTACAAAATGGATATACTACATGTTCGGGTCGGACGGGGGCCTCCGAGGAGGACACACAGTACTAGTATGTGGTTGTGAGTCCCAAGTTCTCCACCCCGACGGCGCCGATGTGTCGCCGACGTCGCCGATGCATCGCCGATGTATCGGCGATGCGTCGCGATCACCAGATCCCACATATATTCGGACCCCATCTATATATTCGGCCCGTGTGGCCAGCGATCAGCGGGCGAACGGCACGGCAGCCAGCGCCCCAGCAATGTGCCGACTCGGTCGGGCACATTCGGCATCTGCGCGAATCGGCGCGCAGCCAAGGCGGCGAATTATGCTGCGCTGCCCGCCACGCATCGAAGGCGGGGCCCTCTGACGGCGCCGCGCCCCCCTGGCGGCGCCTCCGTCACCGCCCTCGGTGCGCTCCGCGTGGCTCCCTCGAAGGAGAAAACGCTACAGACTTAGAAATTTTCGAAGCTCCGCGCGGATGTCTTGGATCCGCGCTGGGCTCTGCAGTCGTTTTGTTCAGACTTGGTGACGCCACCCACCTTTCGCGCTTGCTCGATCTATGCGCCTTGAGTCTTCTGTCGGGTTTGCCGTACAGCTGGTGGCGTAGAGCTTGATACTTAACCTTTAGCTTGATACTTAACCATTCATTGTAATTCAGCCTGCTCCCGGCTTCCGGCTTCATCGCGTGAGTTTCTATTTTCCACCACTGGGCAGAGTTCCTGAGAATGTTCAGGTCTTGCAGTGGTGGTGCAGACGCTCGGAGTAGTGCATTGCACCCAGAGACTTCTCGCCAGTGCAGCGCATTCGTCGCATTGGTCGCATTGGCGCTAGCATCTGGGGACTTCCCGCCAGCACAGTGCATTGAACAGGCACCGAAACGGGCCCCAAGAGGTTTCGGAATTGCTTCCACGAGGCCGAAGGACCTGCCACGAGATCCGAACGAATTGTCCAGATGCGTCCATGAGGAGCCCCATATGCCTCCAGGACAGCTGCAAGAGCGCTCCAGAGCCTCCCAAGAACATTCCAAAACGACCTGGGATGACCCGAAGACGGCCCAAGGCCGCCAATGTGGTCCAAGCTGGCCCGAAGATGGGCCTAAGGGCCCCGAAAACGCTTCCACGACGCCCCCAAGCGGCTCCCAGAGGTCCAGTAGAGGCCCGTAGCAATTTTGGCTCAAGCCACTTTGGCTCAAGGTCGTACGGTTGCAAACCGTACTAGATACATTGGCTGCGTCATTGAAACACGCTGCCCCGTATACTGCACGCGCGCAATGACACACGCGCGCATGTGCGTTATATTCATACAGATGCAGGTCTTATCTTGCACAGCCTTGAATTGGGGCATGCCACATATCAGCGAAGATGGCAGCAGCACGACGTCCAATGAAGATCCGGATGTTGAAGTGGGACCAGCTTGGACCATGCATCGCCCGCAACATTCCTTAACAGTCAGGCAAGGATGTTAAGGCGAGGTGGTTGCATGCATTGTAGGTCAGCTTTCCCGTTTGGAGACCAAGTCCAAGATGGACAAGTTGTTTAATTTGTTGGCATCGGTGCTCAAGCCAATGCATATTTCTGTCGATGCGGATGTTGATTTGAACTTCTACGTCAATCCATGCCTAGGAGATCCAACATGTGGGCAGGATTGTCCTGCCCCATCCGATGTTGCAGCGGCGTTCCGTCCATTCTACCAGGCTGGTTCGTATCTCAAATCATCCAGTTCAGATGTAGTCCCCATCCTCCCTCGTTGGGGTATCTATTGTTCGGACAAGCCAAAGCTGAACAGAACGCGGCAAACTATTTCCCATATCCGTCAATGGACTCATGTTTCCGAGCGTGCAGAATTTATCCACGAGCGTGGCGAATTACGTGGTTGTAAGCGCGATGCTTGTTTCATGAATCCCAGAGATAAGTGGATAGTCACAAAGCCTATGAGTGTCGCCGTGCGAGAACAGCTGTTGGTGAAAAGTTGCTCTGGCCAGGGAGGCGTTAACAACAAGTTCTTACTTGCACCTCAGAAGTACTTGGATCCAGTTGCTCAAGGCCCCCTCGAAATCGCAATTCAAACTGCCGAGCTGCCACCGGAGCCCGCGCCGCCGCAGAAGCGCGCGCGCGCGCTGAAGCGCCTGTGATGCTACTGGCTGTTGCCAAAGACGCGGGAGGTCCGGCGGGCGGTCGGAAGTGACGCATCGCTTTCGAATTGATGTCGTCGGCGGTGAAGCAGGGTGATTTCGGCGAGGCTAGGTCGTTGACCATAGAGTGGCACGCGGCCAAGAAGGTCGACGGGGTCGTGCTGCCAATGACTGAGTGGCTGTGGGCGCTGCAGCGCCTGTTAACTTGTCTGTTTGAAAACGATCGGTCTGGACATTGGGCGCGGGGTGGGGTGGGCGGGCCCCCCCCCTCCCACCGCCACTGCTTGGGTGCAACTCTCTCCCCTCGCCCTCCCCCTCCTCCCCTCGCGCGTGTGCATAGGGTGAGACGGGTGTGGATGAGCTATCGCAGTGGCGTGTGGTGTCTGGTGCGAGGGAGTGCGCTGCAGCACGTGCGGACTTTCCTGGCCCAGCCGCGCTGCGCCAGGGCAGGCACCTGGAAACGCGTCTTCGGTTCTCAGCCGCCCAGGGGCGCGCTGGCCCGGATCGCCCGCCTCTGCGGTGCCCAGCTGGACAGCTCCGCCTCGTATCGCAACTACCGCACCGACAAGGCGTTCAGGGCCGAGCTGCGGCGCGTGCAGCGCTGGTACCGACCGGGGCGCCGAGAGCGACGGTGGCGCGCCGGCATCGTGCGGGACCGGCGGCAGGCCGCCCACGTCAAGGGCGTGCGCAGCGTCATCACGCGGAAGGTGCGCGACCACTTCCGCAGGATGCGCCGCCGCGTCAAGGTGGAGGGCCTGATGAACTGGCGGGATGTCGCGCTCGCCACCCGGCAGGCGGGCATACCCGTCCAGTCTGGCACGGTCCCAGTGTAGCGGTTGTGGTCCTGCTTGGAGGGCATGATGCCTGCAGCCGCGCGGGGCGTATCGCTCCGGTGGTTCAGGGTCCTTAGCATGGTTATGTTCTTGCGCTACAACTACACGCACTTCAACAAGGACAACCTGCCGACGATGGCAGAGCGGGACCCCCTGCTCGGCCAGCGTCTGGCGACGATCGCAATGCTGGCTCGGGCCGTGAACGAATCCGATCAGGGCTTGTCGCACCTGGCGCCTCTTTTTGACCCGTTCGGCTCGTGCTGACGCGCCGCGGGGCGCGACTTGTTTTTGCCCTTCCCTTTTCCGGTTGGTGCCCGCGGCCTTGGCCGCGCGCTGCAACGTTCGGCAAGGCGCCCGGAGGTGCGGAGAGGGATAGGCTACCCCGCGCCGCAGACCTTCACGTCGCGGCGTTGCTGTCGGTTGCCAGGGCGCTTCCCTGATTGAGCAACGCTGCTCATTTATTGCGCTCGTGCTGCGGTGCCCTTGTTTAACAAAAAAAAATTTTTTGGGGTTTTTTGTTGTTTTGCGCGCGTACGTTATCGCGGAGGCCGCGCGCGGTGCCGCCGCCGCGGCCGCGGCCGCGCGCGGCATTTGGTATTGGACCGCTCAGGAGAGGCAGAACCCCCAAAAACGAAGTGGCGAAGAGGGGGGGGCGAGAGGAGACGGGAGGGGCGGCCGTGGCGGCAGCGGGGAGAGGGAAGGCCCCGAGGAGAAGGGAACGCTGAGGAGGGCGATGCTGGGGAGAGCGAAATCGACGCATCCGTTTTGTTTCTAGGGGACTTTCCGTGGGATCTGATGATTTGCGCGTGTCGCAGCAAGTTGTTCAACATTTTGGGCGCTCGGGTCCCCTCGCATTTCTCTTCTTCTCCATGCCGCAGGGATGGGTTCCTATATGAGTTGATTGAAAAAGCGCGCTTGCGCTGTAAAGGAAAGCGGACCCCACGGGAAATGGTTCGCATTTTACAGAGTTTGCTGAGCGCCCCTGCTCTCTCGGGGTGATAATTTCTACGCAGGTTTTCCCTTGGGCTCTTCCCTTTCTCATGCGTTTGCTTCCTCCTCTACCTCGCCCCCCTCCCCCCATCCGCGCTCTACCCCGCGAGGGGCGGCCCCGGCGATAGCGATGGGGGGGGGGGGGGGGGGG
>CAUYUJ010016093.1:212839-216452 GCA_963575745.1 Prorocentrum cordatum | reverse complement strand
CTCCTCCTCCTCCTCTTCCTCCTCCTCTTCATCATCATCATCATCATCATCATCATCATCATCATCATCATCATCATCATCGTCATCATCATCATCATCATCAGCATCATCATCAACATCGTCATCATCATCATCATCATCATCCTCATCATCATCATCAGCAGCAGCATCATCCTCATCATCATCATCCTCATCATCCTCATCATCATCATCCCTCGCCTCCTCCCTCCTCCTCCTTCTCCTCATCCTCCTCCTCCTCATCATCGTCAGCAGCACCATCATCCTATTCATCCTCCTCCTCTTCATCCTCCTCCTTGACCTCCCCACATCATCCTCCGTCTCCTCCGCATCCTACTCATCCTCCTCCTCCTCTTCTTCCTCCGATCATCCGCATCATCAGCAGCCTCCTCGTCCTCCTCCTCCTCCCCCTCATCATCATCATCATCATCATCATCATCATCATCACCATCATCATCATCCTCATCATCATCATCATCATCAGCATCATCATCATCATCAGCATCAGCATCATCATCATCATCGTCTTCATCATCATCATCATCATCATCATCATCAGCATCAGCATCAGCATCAGCATCAGCATCATCAGCATCATCAGCATCAGCAGCAGCATCATCATCATCAGCATCATCATCATCAGCATCATCAGCATCCCCATCATCATCACCGTCAACGGCATCATCGGCAGCAGCCTCAGCATCACCACCATCAGCATCATCAGCATCAGCATCATCAGCATATTCATCATCGCCAGCATCATCATCAGCATCATCATCATCATCAGCATCATCAGCATCAGCATCATCATCATCATCATCATCACCAGCATCGGCATCATCATCATCACCCCCCTGTTTCACCCTCCTCCTCCTCCTCCTCTTCCGCCTCCTCCTCCTCCTCAGCCGCTTCGTATTCCTCTTCCTCCTCATCCTGATCCTCCTCTTCCTTCTCATTCCCCCCCTCCTCCTCCTCCTCCTCCTCCTCCTCCTACTCTCCTCCTCCTCCTCCTCCTCTCATTCTCATCATCATAAACAACAGCATCAATCGTTGTCATCATCACATCAGCCTCATCTTTCTCCTCCACCCCTCCTCCTTCCTCCTTCCTTCTCCTCTCTTCTTCCTCCCTCCGCCTTCTCCCCCCTCTCCCTCCTTCCCTCCCCTCCTCCTCCTCCTCCTCCATCCTCCTCATCATCATGATCATCATCATCATATCATATCATCATCATCTCATTCATCAATCACACATCATCTTTTCCTCCTCCTTACTCTTCATCTCCTTCTCATCTCCTTCTCATCTCCTCCTCCGCCCTCCTCCCTCCTCCTCTCATCCTCACCTCCTCTCCTCATCCTCCTCATACGCATACTCATACTTCCTACTCCTCTCTCCTCCGCCTCCGCCTCCGCATCCGCCCCCTCATCCTCTCCTCCTCCTCCTTCCGCCTCCTCTTTCCTCCTCCTCCTCCTCCTCCTCCTCCTCCTCCTCCTCCCCCTCCCCCTCCTGCCTCCCTCCTTCTCCTCCTCCTCCTCCGCCACTTCCTCCTCCTCATCACCATTCCCATCCTCGTTCTCCTCCTCCCCCTCGTATTCATTCACCTCCTCCTCCGCCTGCTCCTCCTTCTCCTCCCCCTCTCCCTCCGCCTTCTCCGCCTCCTCCTCTTCCTCCTCCTCCTCCTCCTCATCCTCCTCATCCTCCCTGAACTGGGACTGGAGCCACATGAGGAGGTGGAGGAGGAGGAGGAGGAGGAGGAGGAGGAGGAAGGGTAAGTGGAAGAGGAGGAGGAGGAGGAGGAGGAGGAGGAGCAGGGGGAGAACCAGGAGGAGGAGAAGAAGGAGGAGGAGGAGGTGGAGGAGGGGGAGGCGGAGGAGTCGGATAAGGAGGAGGAGGAGGAGGTGGACCAGTGCAAACCCAAGAGTCATCAACGATGTTGGAATAAACCCTTTCTCCAAGCTGCCTCGTCATAGGCCCCTTCAACGGTCCACGTCACGGATCAACTTGACTGTTACGTTTTGACGATCCTGAATCGTGACATGCTTGGGACTTCAGCACTGCGAATAAACGTAGCTGTTGCACCCGCAACATCCTGAACCAGTCCAAAACGCACTTCTTTCGTATTTTGATCATGGGAATCCGTGTAACTCTTGCAAAGCTTATAAACGAATGTGCCGGCGCTAAGGTGGGAGCCACATTTTGAAAAGGAACCGCCCTCAATCCGTGAAGTTCTTGCAATTGCTTGCAACGAATGTGCACGGCGCTAAGGCAGAAGCCACATTTTGAGAAAGAGCCGGTCTCAATCCGTGAAACGCTTGCACAATGTATAAACTAATGTGCGCGGCGCTATAACGAGAGCCACACTTTGGAAAGGAACAGCCTTCAAACCGCGAAACTCTTGCAACTGTTTGCAACGAATGTGCGCGGCGCTAAGGCGAGAGCCACATTTTGAAAACGGGTCGCCATCAATCCGTGAAGCTCTTGCATTTTTTAGAACGAGTGTGCGCGGCGCTAAGGCGAGAGCCACATTTTGAAAACGGGTCGCCCTCGATCTGCGAAACTCTTGCAAGTGTTTAAAGCGAATGAGCGCGGCGCTAGGGCGAGAGCCACATTTTGAAAACTACCCACCCTCCATCTGTGAAGCTATTACCAATGTTTATGCTTCAGGGTCATACGTGGTGAGGATATTTCAGTTGAAACGCCCGGCCCGCCCTAAAAACTTGCCTCGGGGTGCGACAGGGAGAAGTTATTCATAAGGAAAAGGAGCGGAGGAGGAGGAAGAGGAGGAGAAGGAGGGAGTGGAAGAGGAGGAAGAGGAGGAGGACGAGGAGGAGGAGGAGGAGGAGGAGGAGGAGAAGGGGGAGAGGGAGGAGGAGGAGGCGGAGGAGGAGGAGGAGGAGGAGGAAGAGGAGGAGGAGGAAGAGGAGGAGTAGGAGGAGGAAGAGGGCGAGGAGGAAGCGGAGGAGAAGAAGGAGGAGGAGAAGGAGGAGGAGGAGGAGGAGGGGGAGGAGGAATGGGAGGTGGAGGGGGAGGTGGACGGGGATAAGAGAAGGAGGAGACATTTATCTCAGGATCCAGCTTGTCCTGATGTGGTTTAATGTTATCAACAGCGAGCTTGGCATTCGTTGAAGTATCCCGAGATCCTGGGGAAGCTCTTGTGAAGCTCCAGAGGTCCTCCAGATGAGTCATGGATGGTCACGTCCCACCTCTCGGCTGTCATCGCTACTCTGTGTGGCGTTGGGCGGACCCCCGTATCCGCGTGGCTTTGGCAGGACCCTCAAGGGCCAGAGTATCCCTTCAACCCCTGAACTGGGACCAGCAAAAGCTTGTCCTCTTTCACCTGGAGTTCCTCCTCACTATGCGTAGCTGGGGCAAGTCGACTCCATACGCTCAGAACTCTAGGTGCTTGGAGGAAGGGGGCGACGTTTACTCCCTCAGGCTCTACACGGCCAGGAAAAGGTCCGATATCACGGAAAAACAACGGAATCTCGAGCATGACCCCCCTCCCCACGCCAAGTCAGGCCCCATCAAGGAGGAACTCCAACGCCAGGCATCTCTCCCGGCCGCTCTCGCCGCGGCCTGTGCATCGAGGTGTTGGAGCGC
>CAUYUJ010016093.1:127839-207839 GCA_963575745.1 Prorocentrum cordatum | reverse complement strand
GGGTGCCATTGGAAAAAAGGGGGTGCCCAGAGGTGGTGCATAGGCATTGGCATAGGCTTAGGAGCGCTCAGAGGTGGTGCATAGGCATAGGCATAGGCGTAGGCATAGGAGTTAGGGGGCAGGCATAGGCATAGGCATAGCCATATCCATATGAATTAGGGGGGCGCATAGAAATTAGGGGGGGAGGGGCAACGGACCAATTCGTATTGTTTGAGCTAGGATTCCTAAAGGGCCAGCCTGTTTGGAGAAAATCGGGAGGAAGTCCACAGCGAGAGCGTTGTCGAGGGCGCGGCGTCTGAATAAATGGAAAGAGAATCCCACGCGAACGCGCGATTCCTGTATATATTGTGAGGAAGTCCCGCGCGAGAGCGCGATTTGGGAATACATTGTGAGGAGTTATCAGGCGGGGACCGTTATTGCTGTAACTCGGGGGCCAAACAACCCTGTTTGGTGGCCCCACATTGTCCCTTATAAAAAAGGGTGCGAGCCCCAGGAGAAGCATTTCAATCGAAAAATACAGTGGTTACCGGCGGGGGGATCAGCAATAATTGTTTTCTAGAAATGAGATTTCATCACCCACAACAACAGCAGTGGCTCCCGCTTGATACTTACAACGGATTCCAACATCGCGCTCCCGCGCAGGAATTCCCCACAACTCATGCCGGAATCGCGATCTCGCGTGGGCCTCCTCGCAATCTACTCCGACGCGCGCCCTCGACACTCAGGAATTTCGCTCTCGCCTTGGCTCTGTCTCACGATAGTTGCTCGCTCCAGCAGCCCGCCTGCTCGACCCTGGCCGCCCCAGCCTGCCTCCCGCCCTTCCGGCCCGCCCCGTCAGGGTCTGCCCGCCCGTTCTGCCCGTCCCTGTTCTGCCACCCGCTTCCTGCGCCTCGCCCCCCTCCTCGTCTCTCTCGTGCTCCATCCCTCGCCCTCCCCCTGTGCCCCTTCCTGCCATCCGTCCTCTCTTCCCATGATGTAGGGGCTGCGCCACAGACACGCGGGAGGTGAGAGAGATGTACCCCCAAGCGGGCACGATCGAAGACGCACAGGGCGGATATCGAGGGTTCGGGATATACGTGGTGAGTGGCACGCGAGCAGGTAAGAGCGGACAACCTTACAAGTATGATTGTTCTTATTGGTGATGGTGTTGGTGTTCTTGTCGTTGTTGTTGCTGTTGTTGTTGCTGTCGTTTTTGTTGTTGCGTTCTCATGCCCAAAGGATAATTATTGTTGATCCCCCCTGCGGGGCACACTGTGTTGTGCTCTATTGAAGAGCTTATCCCGGGGCTCGCACCTTGTTTGTTTACAAGGGAAAGCGAGCGGTCACCAAACTGGGCCCTTGGCCCCAGAGTTACAACAACAACGACTCCCGCCTGATACTTCCTCACAATGTATTCCAAAATTGCGCTCTCGCGCGGGACTTCCTCACAATATACACAGCGTTCGCGTGGGATTCTCTTTCCATTTATTCAGACGCCGCGCCCTCGACACTCTAGAATCACGCTCTCGCTGTGGATGTCCAGATGATTTATTTGTAAATCGCGCTATCGCTCGATGCTTCCTCGCAATTCATGCAGGGAGCACGCTTCAGCAACCCGCCTGCTCGACCTGTTGCCTTTCCGACCCGCCCGCTAGGGTCTACCCACCCGATCTGCCCGTCTGGTTCTGCCACGTGTTTTCTGCTCCTAGCCCCTCTCCTGTTACTCTCTCTCGTGCTCCATCCTCCTCCTTCCCACTTGTCCATTCCTTCCATCCTTCCTTTCTTCCCCTGCCTTAGGGGCTGAACGAAGTACACGTTGCAGGTAAGGAAGATATATGCCCACAAGGGGGGTACGATCGAAGACGGAGAGGGCGGGTATCGAGGGTTCGGGATATACGTGTGGAGTGGCCCGCGAGCAGATACGAGCGAACAGTATGAAACTGATTGTTGTTGCTGATGGTGTTGTTGTTGGTGCTGTTGTTGGTGATGTTGTTTGTGTTGGTGTTGCTGTTGTTGTTGTTGCCACTGCTGCTGTGATGGTTGTTTCTGCTGTTGTTGTTGCTGGTGTTGTTGTTTTGATTGTTATTGTTGGTGGTGTTGGTGTTGCTGTATTTGTTGGTGGACACTGCGCCTAGAGCCCCGGACCCCCCCAAGCAACCAGCAACCCCAGCAACTCCCTTTCTGGTTGTTAGGGTTCCTGAGGATTCCTTGGGACCCTTGCGGGTTCCTGAAGGATTCCTCAGGGACTCCCATGAATTCCAAAGGATTCCTACGGTCTCCTATGGATTCCTCAGGATTCCTCAGGGATTCAAAAGGATCCCTAGGGATTCCGAGGGATTCATCCGGATTATTGAGGATTCCGATGGTTTCATGTAGATTGTTTGTGATTCCTCGGGATTCCTATGGATCCCTGGGGATCCGTAGGGGTCCCTAGGGAGTCCTAGGGGTTCTTATGGATTTCGACGGATTCCCAGAGATTCCTTCGGATTCCGATGGATGTCTATGGATTCCTAATGCCTATTAAGAATTATTACGGATTCCGCAGGTTTCCTGTGGATTCCACGGGATCCCGATGGAATCCTCAGGATTCGTAGGAGTCCGAAGGATTCCTAAGGATTCTTCAGGAATCCTACAGATTTCTCTGGGAGTCCGGAGGATTCCTAAATATTCATCTGGGATTCCTAAGGGCCCCGTATGGCTTCTCATGGATTCCGATCTATTCCTATAGAATATCGATCGAAGGCACCCTTGGGGGGGGGGCTGGAGTTGCTGGGGCTGCTGGTTGTTAGTGTTCCTGAGGAGCTTCACTTCCCCCCTGGATGGGGCCGAACGCCCCCCTGGGGAGTTGGTGAGGCTGCTGGTTGCTAGGTTCCCTGAGGATTCCGAAGGACCCCTAAGGGTTCCTGAAGGGTTCCAGTGGATTCCTAAGGATTCCTGAAGGATTCTTATGGATTTCGAATGATTCCTACGCGTTCATTCGGAATCCTGTGTTTTCCAAAGCTTTCCTATAGATACCTACGAGTTCCTAGCGATTCCGATGGATTCCTAGAGATCGCTATGTACGCCTATGTTTTCCAAGGGATTCCTTAATATTCGTATGGATACCCGAGGTATGACAATGAAGTACGATTGATTCCTTGGGATTCCTGCGGGTTCCTATGGGTTCTTACGGATTCTTAATCTGATAAAAAGTGCTGTTCAGATTCTGGGCCGCCCCCAGACTCTTGGGGGTCCTCCTTCCTCCTCCTAATAGTGATCCCTTTGATTTTCGAGGGATACCAAGGAATCCCTCGGGATCCTTCAGGATTCCTAGGGACTCCGGGGGATTCCCCAGGATCCCGAAGGAGTTTCACGGATTCCCTGGGGATTCCTAAGGATCCCTTCGGGATTTCGATGGATTACAATGGCTTCCGAAGGATTCCTACGAATTCATTTCTGGGATCCCTATGGGTCCCTGATGGGTGCCTATGCATTCCCATGGGCTCCTATGGAATATCGATCGAATGTCCCCCTTGGGTGTTGCTGGGGTTGCTGGTTTTTCCCGGAAAGGGCTCGAGCCCAGGGTTCTCTTTTAGTTGGTAAACCTAATCCCCCGGTGCCAACTTGAAGGAGGCCGGCGGATTTTTTCCCTGATAAATATCGAGGTCGAAGGAGGCCGGCGGATTAAAATTTGAGGATGTCTCGAGCGAAACGTTTGTTTTTGAAATCCCGATCGATAAATCACAGGGTGCGGGCCACTTTTTCGTGTGTTGAGGATGTCTCGAGCGAAACGCTTGCTCCGCAGAGTTTGCCGAGGATGTCTCGAGCGAAACGCTTGTTTTGCAGAGCCGACCGCGACGCGGAAAAGCGCCCCGCGCGAAGGAATTTCGATGATGTCTCGACTAATTCCTTTGTTTTTGTACGATTTCCTGGAATTTTGGCAGGATGTCTCGAGCGAAATGCACGACCCCACCCTAGCACGACCATACCCCAGCACGACCACACCCCAGCACGACCAGACCCCAGCACGACCCCACCCCAGCACGACCCCACCCCAGCACGACCATACCCCAGCACGACCACACCCCAGCACGACCCGACCCCAGCACGACCCTACCCCAGCAAGACCACACCCCAGCACGACCACACCCCAGCACGACCTCACCACAGCACGACCACACCCCAGCACGACCACGCCCCAGCACGACCACGCCCCAGCACGACCACGCCCCAGCACGACCACCCCCAGCACGACCACCCCCCAGCACGACCACCCCCCAGCACGACCACCCCCCAGCACGACCACACCCCAGCACGACCACTCCCCAGCACGACCACACCCCAGCACGACCACACCCCAGCACGACCACACCCAGTCGCACCCCCGTGGAATGTTTCGTGGCGTGTCTGGTTGAGTGGTTGCCTGTTCGTGGGGTGTCTCGTGGAATGTTTCACGGGGTGTCTCGTGGAATGTTTCGTGAGGTGTCTCGTGGAATGTTTCGTGAGGTGTCTCGTGGGATGTTTCGCGGGGTGTCTCGTGGGATGTTTCGTGAGATGTCGCCCAGTTGGGTATCGTGAAAACGTGACCATGCTGCACATGTCTTTATCCCTTTCCGGGTTCGTGGGTCCATCATGTTAAGGTTCCTCGGGATTCCTAGGGATCCATATGGATACCCACGGATTCCTGCGGCTTCCTGAGGAATTGCTGAGGGACCCCAGCGGATTCCCAAGGATGCATGCTGATTCTTATGGCTTCCTTAGGGTTCCTATGGGTACCTAAGGGTTCCTCGGGACGCCTATGGATTCCTATGAGCTCATGGGTTCCTAGTGATTCTTAGGCAGTCCTAGGGATACCTAGTGTTTCCTATGGATCCCTCGTGTTTCCTAAGGGTTCCCATGTCTTCCCATGGATTCATCAGGATTCACACGGGCTCCTATGTATCCCCATGGCTTTCCATGGATTTTTATGGATTCCTAGGATCGGTAATCCTTGTTAAGGGATCTTTAGTCTGGAATCCTTGGTAGGAAACCCCAAGGATCCCGAAGTAATCCCCAGGATTCTTCTGGATTCCGAAGGACTCCTAAGGATCCCTAAGGTTTCCTAAATATCCCGAAGGATTCCTGACGATTCCTAAGTCCCTGTAGGATGCCTACGGACTCCTATGGACTCCTAAGGATTCTTCGGAATGCGAGGGGTTCCTAGAGATTTGGAAGGATCCCTTTAGGATCCGTACGGGTTCTTCACGATCCCGAAGCATGATTCGGGATTCCTTTCGGATCCCGAAGAATCTCTTTGGGATTCCTACGGTTCCCGTAGTCCAAGGGAGTCCTATGGATTCCTAAGGATTCCCAGGATTCCTAAGGATTCCTCGGGGTGCTAGGGGTTCCCAAATATTCCTAGGGCTTCTTCAGGATTCCCATGGATTCCTTTGGATTCCTGAGGACCCCTAGGGATTCTTAAGGTTCCTAAAGGTTCTTAAGGATCCTTACGCATTCGTAAGGCTTGCCAGGGGTTCCTGAGGATTCCTGAGAAGTCTTGAGCATTCCGAAGGGTTCCGCAGGATTCCGAAGGCGTCCGAAGGATTCGTAAGGATTCCTGAGGAGTCCGTCTCAGGATTCCCAGGGATTCCCAAGGTTTCCTAGAGATCCCTGAGGATGCCTACGGATTGCTTAGGGATTCCAAAGCATTCCTAGCGATTCCTAAGAGTTCCCAAGGATCCGGATGGATTCCCAAGGGCCCCTAACGATTCCCAGTGGTTCCTATGGATGCCCATAGATTCTTTAGGATGCCGAGCAGGTTTCGCGCCTCGCTGGCACGCACATGTGTCATCGAGAGAGCACGTCCATGAGGGCGTGTAAGGAAGCTCCATAGGATTGGTAGGTTTCAAGGTAGGCTTGAGGAGCCAGTTGGGTTGCTGGTGGCTGGTTGCTGGGGGGGGAGGCCGACCCCTGGGGCTCTAGATGCAGTGTCGTCCCTTATGGACAACCATTGACCCCAGTCCCCGTGCAAGGGGGCTCTAGGCGCAGTGCCGTCCTATTTGTTGTTGTTGCTGCTGTCGTTGCTGATGTTGTTGTTGTTGCTGCTGTTGTAGCTGTTGCTGCTGATGCTGCTGTTGTTACTGTTGTTGTTGCTGCTGCTGTTGTTATGTTTGTTGTTGTCGTTGTTTGTACTATTGTTGTTGCTGCTGCTGTTGTTGTTGGTGGTGGTGTTATTGCTGTTGTTGGCGTTGGTGTTGTTGTTGATGATTATGTTGTTGGTGTTGTTGCTGTTAACTGTTACTTACTAAACATTTATGATTGTTGGACCCCTCCCAGGCGCCTTGGCGCTCTCGCTTCGGCGCCGGCTACATTTTCATTGAAAATGAGGCTCACGCTCGAGCGGCTTGGGGGGGCGCCAAAACCGGCCCCGACACAACAGCGCTCCCGCTCGAATCTTCCACTTTTCCCGGAAAGGGCTCGAGCCCAGGGTTCTCTTTTAGATGGTTTACCCCCCGGTTTTGACGGGAGGTGGGCCGGCGAAATTATTCTGCGATAAATTACGTGCGGGAGGTGGGCCGGCGAATTAAAAATTGAGGATGTCCCTAGCGAAACGCTTGTTTTTCAGAATTTGTTGAGGATGTCTCGAGCGAGACGCTGGTTTTGCAGAGTTGGGGATGTCTCGAGCGAAACGCTTGGTTTCAGAATTTGTTGAGGATGTCTCGAGCGACACGCTGGTTTTGCAGAGCCGACCGCGACACGGAAAAGCGCCCCTCGCGCAGGAATTCCAAGGATGTCTCGCGCGTGCCGCGTCCCGCGCGCGGGTATTTGGATTTCTTGGGATTTTGACAGGATGTCTCGAGCGAAACGCTTGTTTTTCATAATTTGTTGAGGATGTCTCGAGCGAAACGCTGGTTTTGCAAAATTGGAGGATGTCTCGAGCGGTGGCCTCGTGGGGGGCCAGAATTCAAAGGATGTCTCAGGCGAAATGCTTGTTTTCACGTCCCGCTCGCAGGAATTCCGAGGATGTCTCGCGCGTGCAGCGTCCCGCGCGTAGGAATTCAGATGATTTTGACAGGATGTCTCGAGCGAAACGCTTGTCCCCAGCACGTTCCGTAGCGCGTCCCCTTGGCACGTCCCGCGGTGCGTCCCCATGGCACGTCCCTTGGCACGTCGCTTGGCGCGTCCCTTGAGACGTTCTGCGTCGCGTCCTCCTGGCATGTTCCCCTGTCCATTAGCTCTGGGGCAGCTACTATGTGTTCAGGCAGCTCGAGCTTAAGATCCAGATCAGTTCGGTCAGGACTCGGATGCAAAGGAGGACTCGATCCACGAGGCTATAGAGCACAATCGCGCCATGGCACATCGCAATTCAGCACGGCGCAGCACAGCACTGATTTCGGCACGGTACATCAAGGTCGATACACTCAGCATTGCAACTTGGCACGTTCCTTGGCACGTTCCGTGGGGCGTCCTTTGGCGAGTCCCCCTGGCACGTCGCGTGGCGCGTCCCCTGGCACATCCCGTGGCACATCCATTGGCACGTTCCGTAGCGCGTCCCCTTGGCACGTCCCGCGGTGCGACCCCATGGCACGTCCCCTGGCACGTCGCCTGGCGCATCCCTTGGGACGTTTCGCGGCGCGTCCTCCTGGCATGTTCCCCTGTCCATTAGCTCTGGGGCAGCTACTATGTGTTCAGGCAGCTCGAGCTTAAGATCCAGATCAGTTCGGTCAGGACTCGGATGCAAAGGAGGACTCGATCCACGAGGCTATAGAGCACAGTCGAGCCATGGCACATCGCAATTCAGCACGGCGCAGCACAGCACAGCCCTCGGCAGGGTACATCAAGATCGATACCTTCAGTATTGCATTTGCCCGTCACTCAATCAGGTGTCTTTGAAAACGCTGCCATGTGTTACAGTTCTACATTCCTTTCCGGGTTCGTGGGTCGATCATGTTATACTCAGGGCCAGTGCTCTTGCTCGCCGCCGATAGCCGCCGTCCCAACAAAACCAGCGCTACCGCTCGAGAATCCCTTTCGTGTTACCCTGGACTTGGCGCGCTACTCTTAATCTCATCGGCGCCGTCCCCTGCAACAACAACGCTCCCGCTCGAGACTTCCTCCCTGTTTTGCTCAAGGCGGTGCTCCTCGTCGCCGCCGAAAACCGCCGTCCCGACAAAACCACCGCTCCCGCCCGATACTTCCTCCCGTTTTACTCTGGACTGGCGCCCTGCTCTCTTTTGAATTGGCGCTGCTCCCAGCAAGAACAACGCTCCCGCTCGAGGCTTTCTTTTTTCCCGGAAAGGGCTCGAGCCCAGGGTTCTCTTTTAGATGGTTTACCCCCGGTTTTGACGGGAGGTGGGCCAGCGAAATTATTCTGCGATAAATTACGTGCGGGAGGTGGGCCGGCGAATTAAAATTTGAGGTCGTCCCTAGCGAAACGCTTGTTTTTCAGAATTTGTTGAGGATGTCTCGAGCGAAACGCTGGTTTTGCAGAGTTGGGGATGTCTCGAGCGAAACGCTTGTTTTCAGAATTTGTTGAGGATATCTCGAGCGAAACGCTGGTTTTGCAGAGCCGACCGCGACGCGGAAAAGCGCCCCGCGCGCAGGAATTCCGATGATGTTTCGCGCGTGCCGCGTCCCGTGCGCAGGAATTTCGAGGATACCTCGACTAATTCGTTTGTTTTGGTAGGATTTCCTTGAATTTTGGCAGGATGTCTCGAGCGAAATGCTTGTCTTTCATAATTTGTTGAAGACGTTTCGAGCGAACCGCTGGTTTTGCAAAATTGGGGGATGTCTCGAGCGGGGGCCTCGTGGGGGGCCTCGTGGGGGTCCAGAATTCAGAGGATGTCTCAGGCGAAATGCTTGTTTACACGTCCCGCTCGCAAGAATTTCGAGGATGTCTCGCGCGTCCGCGCCCCGCGCGCAGGAATTCTGAGGATGTTGGCAGGATGTCTCGAGCGAAACGCTTGTCCCCAGCACGTTCCGTAGCGCGTCCCCTTGGCACGTCCCGCGGTGCGTGCCCGTGGCACGTCCCCTGGCACGTCGCTTGGCGGGTCCCTTGGGACGTTCCGCGGCGCGTCCTCCTGGCATGTCCCCTTGTCAATTAGCTCTGGGGCAGCTACTATGTGTTCAGGCAGCTCGAGCTTACGATTCAGATCAGGACTCGGATGCAGAGGAGGACTCGATCCACGAGGCTATAGAGCACAATCGCGGCATGGCACATCGCAAGTCAGCACGGCGCAGCACAGCACAGACTTCGGCACAGTACATCAAGATCGATAGACTCAGCATTGCAACTTGGCACGTTCCTTGGCACGTTCCGTGGGGCGTCCCTTGGCGAGTCCCCCTGGCACGTCGCGTGGCGCGTCCCCTGGCACGTCCCGCGGCACGTCCATTGGCACGTTCCGTAGCGCGTCTTCCTTGGCACGTCCCGCGGTGCGTGCCCATGGCACGTCCCCTGGCACGTCGCTTGGCGTGTCCTTTGGGACGTTCCGCGGCGCGTCCTCCTGGCATGTCCCCCTGTCATTAGTTCTGGGGCAGCTACTATGTGTTCAGGCAGCTCGAGCTTAAGATCCAGATCAGTTCGGTCAGGACTCGGATGCAAAGAGGACTCGATCCACAACGCTATCTAGAGCACAATCGCGGCATGGCACATCGCAGTTCAGCACGGCGCAGCACAGCACAGATTTCGGCATGGTACATCAAGATCGATACACTCAGCATTGCAACTTGGCACGTTCCGTGGGGCGTCCCTTGGCGAGTCCCCCTGGCACGTCGCGTGGCGCGTCCCCTGGCACGTCCCGCGGCACGTCCATTGGCACGTTCCGTAGCGCGTCTCCTTGGCACGTCCCGCGGTGCGTGCCCGTGGCACGTCCCCTGGCACGTCGCTTGGCGTGTCCTTTGGGATGTTCCGCGGCGCGTCCTCCTGGCATGTCCCCCTGTCGATTAGTTCTGGGGCAGCTGCTATGTGTTCAGGCAGCTCGAGCTTAAGATCCAGATCAGTTCGGTCAGGACTCGGATGCAAAGAGGACTCGATCCACAACGCTATCTAGAGCACAATCGCGGCATGGCACATCGCAGTTCAGCACGGCGCAGCACAGCACAGATTTCGGCATGGTACATCAAGATCGATACACTCAGCATTGCAACTTGGCACGTTTCCTGGGGCGTCCCTTGGCGAGTCCCCCTGGCACGTCGCGTGGCGCGCCCCCTGGCACGTCCCGCGGCACGTCCATTGGCACGTTCCGTAGCGCGTCCGCTTGGCACGTCACGCGGTGCGTGCCCATGGCACGTCCCCTGGCACGTCGCTTGGCGCGTCCCTTGGGACGTTCCGCGGCGCGTCCTCCTGGCATGTCCCCTCTGTCGATTGGTTCTGGGGCAGCTACCATCTGCTCAGGCAGCTCGAGCTTAAGATCCAGATCAATGCGGTCAGGACTCGGATGTTAAGGAAGACTCGATCCACGACGCTATGTAGAGCACAATCGCGGTATGGAACATCGCAGTTCAGCACGGTGCAGCACAGCACAGCCCCTGGCACAGTACATTAAGATCGATACATTCTGCATTGCATTTGCCCGTCGCCCAATCAAGTGTCTTTGAACAGTTGCCATGCCTTACATTTCTATATTCCTTTCCGGGTTCGTGGGTCGATCATGTTTTCCTCCTCAGGACGGTGCTGTTCCTCGCCGCCGACAGCCCCCGTCCCGACAAAACCACGGTTCCCGCTCGAGACCTCCTCCCTTCTTACTCAACCCGGTGTTCTTCCTCGCCGCCGACAACTGCCGTCCCAACAAAACCAGCGCTCCCGCTCGAGACTTCGTTTTGTTTTACGCTGGACTACCGCCCTACTCTCTTCAGCATTGGCGCCGCTCCCAGCAACAACAGCGGCCCTGCTCGAGATTTCCCCCCTTCCTATTCAGAGCCAGGTCCTTGCCTCGCCGCCGACAGCCCCCATCCCCACCAAGGCAATCCTGTCGCTCGATACTTCCTTGTGCTTTCCCCTTGGCTGGGGCCCCACTGGCGGTCTCGCAACGGCGCAGCAAGGCGCGGGCATGTCTTTTTCGAGGCGGGATATGTTGAAATGATTGCAAGACCTCATTGGGCGAGATATCTGGGAATGGGAATGACGGACCTCGCTGCAGTGATGGGGGTAGTTATCGTGATGGTCGCATGCTTCGTGTGGAAACGTCGCGCATACAATGATTGTTGCTGTTGTTGTTGTTGTTGGTGGTGGTGGTGGTGGTGGTGGTGGTGTCGTTGTTGCTGCGTTCTCGTTAAAGATAGGTATGTTTGATCCCCCCTCCGGTAACCATTGTATTTTTCAATTGAAGTGCTTCTCCTGGGGCTCGCACCCTGCTTTTTTACATAGGACGGCGAGGGGTCACCAAACTGCGTTGTTGGGCCCTCGAGTTACAACAACAACAATCATTATATGACTGTTCGCTCTTACTTGCCCGCGTGTCATTCAAAACGAGTTCCCCACACCCTCGATACCCGCCCTTTTTGTCTTCGATCACACCCCCTTTGGGAGGATTATTTCTCTTTGCGGGGGGCGGCGGGCTTAGACAGGCGGGCAAACTTGAACGGGCGGACAATCCTTCGTGGGCGTACATGTGCCCGCCATTGGAATTGGTGTGGGCCCTGCAAAAAGAGGAGGGGGAGAACGAGGGATAATGGGAGGAGGGGGAGGGGGAGGGACGAAGGAAGAGGGAAAACGCCAGGAGAGAAGGAGCGAAGAGGGGGGCGGTTGATTAGAGGCACAGAAAGAGAGAGAGAGAGAGAGAGAGAGAGAGAGAGAGACAGAGACAGAGAGAGAGACAGAGAGACAGAGACAGAGACAGAGACATAGACAGAGACAGACAGACAGATAAGAGAGGTAGAAAGAGAGAGAGAGAGAGGGGAGAGAGAGAGAGAGAGAGATACATAAAAAGGGAGGAGGCAGGAGAGGGGAGGGAGAAGGGAGGAGGGAGAGGAGGGAGAGGGGATAGGGCAGAGAGGCTTAATGATGAGGGAAGAGAGGAGGGATAGAGAAGGGAGGAGAGGAGGGAAGAGGGAGGAGGGAGAGGGAGGAAGAGCAGGAAGGTAAGAACGTGAATGTTCGAGGAAGTCCCAGGCGAAAACGCCGCTCCTGAAGGAAATTTCGGGCGGGAGCCCACGACGGGAGGGCGATCCCCTGACGGGCGGGTCGGGCGGGTGGGACATTCAAGCGGGATGCCTGAGTATGGCGAGAGCGCGATTCCTGAGTAAATTATGACGGCGTCCTTGGCGCAGCGTGTTTCCTGAGCGTCGACAGCGCGATTTCTGAATAAATTGCATGGAAGTCATAGGCGAGAGCGCAACTCCGGAATAAAATGTGAAGGGTTCTCTGGCGGGAGCGGGGGTCTTGATTAAATTGCGAGGAAGGCTTGAATCAAGTGCGAGGAAGTCTCAAACGGGAGCGCCGTTCCTGAGTAAATTGCGAGGAAGTATTAGATGGGAGCGGGGGTCTTGATTAAAGTGCGAGGAAGTCAAAGGCGGGAGCACCGATCCTGAGTAAATTGTGAGGAAATCACAGGCGGGAGCGGGGGTCCTGAGTAAATTTGGAGGAAGTCTCCGGCGGGAGCCGTTGTTGTTTTTACACTCCGGGGGGCCAGGGGCACAGTTTGAGCACGAAGACTTTCCCTGACCAAAAAAGGGTGTGAGCGTCGAGGGGCACTTTGATTGAGAAAAAAAAACAACATTCACTTGTGAGGGAGGATCAACAATAATTATTCTTCAGAAGTGAGAGTTCAAGGCTCCTGCGTGGTACTGGCGCTCTCGTGCCGGAATTCTTCACAGGTTATGCAGGAATCGTGCTCTCGCGCGGGATTCTTTCGCAATTCTTCAGACGCCACGCCCTCGACACTCAGGAATCACGCTCTCGCCTTGGCCTCTCCCACGATTTACTTGGGAATCGCGCTATCGCTGGAACCTTATTCGCGATTCATGAAGGACTCGCGCTTCGGCAGCCCGCCTGGGCTTGCCTTCCCGACCCGCACGCTAGGGTCTACCCGCACGATCTGCCCGTCTGGTTCTGCCACGCGCTTTCTGCTCCTAGCCCCCCTCCTGCTCATTTCTCTCGTGCGTCATCCCTCTCCCTCTCCCTTGTCCCTTCCTTCCATCCGCCCTTTCTTCCCATGCCTTAAGGGGCTGCGGAGGCATGCACGTGGCAGGTAACGAAGACATGCCCCCAAGTTGATGCGTACGATCGAAGACGAAGAGGGCGGGTACCGAGGGTTTGAGAGTCTACGTGCTGAACGGCACGCGAGCAGATGAGAGCGAGCAGGCTTCAGACTGACGACTGCTGTTCTTGCTGGCTCCTCCGTGGCGCCGGGAGTTGCCCCTGGCGGCCGTTGGTCCATGCCCGAGCCCCCGGGGGGGGGGCTGCCCCGCGCCAGTCCGGCGAGCTGGTCTCCCTGCTCCAGGGCGCCGGTGCGCCCGACACCGGCGGCGCCCTCCAGGCGGCGGCACCGCCCCTGCTCGGGAGGGGGGGAGGGAGGGGCAGCGCGAGGGGAGGGGCAGCTCCAGGGGTGGGGGGGGAGGGAGGGGCAGCTCCAGGGGTGGTGGGGGAGGCTTTCGGGCGTTCTCGTCGGTTCTCGGCGGCTTCCCCGCCCAGGGGGTGCTCTCCAGCAGCCGCGCCTCGCCGAAAGCGTTCCGGGGGTGCCCAGATCGTCCCGAACGGCAGCGAGAGGCCCGGGTTACGACCCAAAAGCCCAGAGGAGCCCGTGGCAACGTCAGGGGGGGATAATTGGGCTCAGGGGGGAGCGCGTTGTCCTCCAAGTGCCCATTCATCGCCGACAGGCGCCTGATGTCCCGCCCCGCCCAGGAACGTGTGGTCTCGCTATCGGGGGGCAATCGCCGTTCCATCGGCCATGTATCGCCGATTTCAGGTCGATGTTCCCCCCCCCTGAGCCAGTCCTCCTTTATCGCTGCCCCTTCAGGAAGGGGTGAGAGAGGATGAGCGGAAGTTTTTTTCCCGGAAAGGTCTCGAGCCCAGGGTTCTCTTTTAGTTGGTTGCCCCCGGTTTCGACGGCTGTAGGGCCGGCGAAATTATTCTGCGATAAATAACGAGGTCGCGTAGGGCCGGCGAATTAAACTTAGAGGATGTCTCGAACGAAACGCTTGTTTTCAGAATTTGTTGAGGATATCTCGAGCGAATCGCATGTTTTGTGTTATAGATGGTCCTCTCCTGGGGACCTGAATTCTGAGGATCTCTCAAGTGGATTGCTTGTTTTCACGTGCCCAGGTCTTGAGGATGTCTCGAGCGAGACGCTTGGTTTCACGCCTCCAGGTGGCCCAGACAGATGTCTAGCATGAGGATTTGTTGAGGATGTCTCGAACCAGATGCTTGTTTTCACGTGTCCAGGTCGCCCAGGCGGATGTCTAGCATGAGCATTTGTTGAGGATGTCTCGAGCGAGACGCTTGTTTGCACGTGTCCAGGTTGCCCAGGCGGATGTCTAGCATGAGGATGTGCTGACAACGTCTTGAGCGAAACGCGTGTTTTCACGTGTCCAGGTCGCCCAGGCACAGCACAGCCCTCGGCACGGTACATCAATATCGATACCCTTAGCATTGCAGCCTGGCATGTTGCCTGGCACGTTCCGCGGAGCGTCCCGTGGCGAGTCCCCCTGGCACGTCGCGCGGTGCACGTCCATTGGCACGTTCCGTAGCGCGTCCCCTTGGCACGTCCCGCGGTGCGTCCCCATGGGCACGTCCCCTGGCACGTCGCCTGGCGCGTCCCTTGGGACGTTCCGCGGCGCGTCCTCCTGGCATGTTCCCTCTGTCGATTAGTTCTGGGGCAGCTACCATCTGCTCAGGCAGCTCGAGCTTACGCTCCAGATCAGTTCGGTGAGGACTCGGATGCCAGGGAGGACTCGATCCACAACGCTATATAGAGCACAATCGCGGCATGGCACATCGCAGTTCAGCACGGCCCAGCACAGCACAGTCGGCACGGTACATCAAGATCGATACACTCAACTATGCACTTTGGCACGTTCCTTGGCGCGTTCCGTGGCGAGTCCACCTGGCACGTCGCGCGGCGCGTCCCCTGGCACGTCCCTCGGCACGTCCATTGGCACGTTCCGTAGCGCGTCCCCTTGGCACGTCCCGCGGTGCGTGCCCATGGCACGTCCCCTGGCACGTCGCCTGGCGCGTCCCTTGGGACGTTCCGCGGCGCGTCCTCCTGGCATGTTCCCTCTGTCGATTAGTTCTGGGGCAGCTACCATCTGCTCAGGCAGCTCGAGCTTACGCTCCAGATCAGTTTGGTGAGGACTCGGATGCCAGGGAGGACTCGATCTACAACGCTATATATATATACACAAGACTGCATTGGCGCTTCGCGCCATGCACCTTGTTCCTTGAAGCTTTGGATCAGCTGGCATTCGTGCTATCCTGGGGGTCCTTTGAGGGGCCCTCGCGGTTATGCATCACGAAGTGGGGCAGGTTGCGGATGGAGGGGGTTGTAACACTGAGACGGCAGAGTGAGATGGTTTTGTCTTCATGCGCGGTTGTCTTTGGCAAGCGGTTCTTGGGGACTGTCTTGGGCATCTCTTGGGCCTGGGTGGTGCTGTCTTCAGGATTATGGGAGTTCGCTTTCAAGCGTCTGGGGTCGTTTTGGAAGGGGTTGGCGGGCTTCAACGAACGCTTGCAACGTCGGACGGTCGAGCAAGAGAGAAATAACAAATCCTTCAAACGCTATGGGGAAATCGATCAATTGTGACTCTCAGTGCTTTCTTCGGAGGACTCCTGAGGTTTTTTCGGACGCCTTTTCGGCGCTTGTTGGAAGTCGTCGATGCTTTTGGGCGCTCTTCTTCGGGCCGCGTGGTTTGTGAATAGCCTGTTGGAGCGGAGAGCTCTTACTTTCGCGCCCGGATGCCACGATTCTTGTGAGGGGAGCGGTTCCCAAAGGAAAACCCTTCGAATCCCGGGTTCGCAGCCAAATTTGTGTTCAAATGGTTGCGAACCCAGGATTCTGGCCAGAATGTGGCGCGTCAGACGGGGGGTGTGCCAGGCGGCGTGCTGATGCGACTTCGGGGAAAGCGGCCTTGCAGAACGTCGGCGTGGGCTTTGCGCGGGGGGCTCGTCGAGACGTTCGCTCTTGGACGTCGTTGGGCTTTCCGAACCGTAGCACTCCTACAGGGATCTGGGGGGTCTCTTGGATCCCCGATGGGAGGAAGCAGGAAGAGGAGGAGCAGGGTTAGGGAGGCAGGGGCACTTGGGGGAGGGAGGAAAGGCCACTCGGGGGAGCCCGCCGGCTGTCCTCCCAAGGGCCCAGTTGCCTTCGGCGTGGTTCGGACCTCGCTTCTACTTCTTTCTTCTAGGAGGTTGAGGAGGAGGGAGGAGACGACGCGGGGGCGAGAGAGGAGGAGGAGGAGGAGGAGGAGGAGGAGGAGGAAGAGGAGGAGGAGGAGGAGGAGGAGGAGGAGGAGGAGGAGGAGGAGGAGGAGGAGGAGGAGGAGGAGCAGTTCGAGGAGGAGGAGCAGCAGGAAAACGACGAGGGGGGAGGAGGAGGAGCAGGAGGAGGAGGAAAAGGAAGGAGAAGAGAAGGAAAAAGAGGAAAACGAGGAGGACTTGCAGAGAGAGCGGGGGAGGAGGAGGAGGAGGAGGAGGAGGAGGAAGAAGAGGGGAGGAGGAAGAGGGGGAGGCGTGGAGGGGGAGGAGTAGCAGGAAGAGCAAGTGGAAGAGAAGGAAATAGAGGAGAAGGAAAGAAGAGGAGGAATACGAGGAGGAGCAGGAGGAGGAGGAGCAGCAGCAAAAGGAGGAGGAGGAAGGAGAAGAGAAGAGAAAGGAGGAAGACGAAGAGGTCTTGCAGGGGGAGCAGGAGGAGGAGGAGGAGGAGGAGGAGGAGGAGGAGGGGAGGAGAGGAGGAGGAGGAGGAGGAGGAGGAGGGGAGAGAGGAGGAGGAGGAGGAGGAGGAGGAGGAAGTAGAGGAGGAGGAGGAGGAGGAGGACAAGGAGGAGGGGGAGGGGGAGGAGAAGAAGGAAAAGGAGGAGGAGGAGGAGGAGGAGGAGGGGGAGAGGCAGAGGAGGAAGAGGAGGGATAGGAGGAGGAGGAGGAGGAGGAGCATTCAGCACATGAAGCGCGCACGAATGTGTTTGAAGTAATAGGAGCGACGGCGGAGTCCGTCCGACAGGTCGTGCACTTTCGAGCGGTCCGGCGCAAGGCATATGATAAGTAATCCGCTCTCGGTTTCAGATTTCCACAGCAAGAGCAGAGTAGGACGTGAGTTGGCTGGTTCGCTGATGCGTGCGCGTTGGCGGCGCAACTCTTGCAAGCCCGAATGGTCGGAGGTTTGTCCAATTGGGTGTTGGAGAATGCACGTCGCGGTAAGCGTCGAGAACATGAAGTGCACACGAATGTAACTGATTTATTCGGAGGCATCGCTGCAGTAAAAGAGCGCCAGCACTTGGCACAAACGGCTGTTCACAACAGGCGGAGACAACGCGGGAGGCTGGGCCACCCTAGGAGCCTCGTTGGGACCAATGTGGCTGACTTCGGAACCTCGCGGGCCTCCTTCGGAACCTCGGAGCTGCGTGGGGCTTCGGAACTTCGTGGCGCCCTGTTATGCTCGTTTGCTGTCAAGTTGGGTCCTTCTGGGGAGGTCATCAGCCTTGCTTGGGCCATCTTGGAGGCTCGATTGGGGCCCGCAAGCCCTCTCGGGGAGCCCCTCGGATCGGGCGGGCCGTCTTCGAGCGATCTTGGAGGCCTCTTGGCCCCGCGGGGGCGTCTGATAGCCGTTTTGAACGCCTCGTGGGCCGTCGGGAAGCTGATTTCGCGATCGGTTGGACCATGTTGGAGCGGCCTTGGGTGCCTCTGCGCTTTTCTGGGGGCCGCCATGCGGCTGTCATGGGCCATATTGGACGCCTCTCGGGGCTCGCTTTCGGCCACTTGTTAGGCCGTCGTGGGGCGGTCTCAAGTGCCTTTCAGTGTGTCTTTGAGTTTGGCAGGACGAGAGGCGAGAAAGCCAAAATCGTTCCTAAACGTTAGAAAATTGTAGTTTTGGGTTTCTTCGGCGCTTCTTGGTGGCTCTCTGGGCGGCCTTGTGAGCGGGTGGGGACTTTTTTTTGTAGGAACTGTTGCAGTTCCTTGGCTGTCAATGTCAAGCTTCCCGGGGCCGTCTTCGGGCGGCGTGGCCGTGTCTGGGGGCTGTCCAAGGCGACTCCAGGCCGCCGGTCAGCGCTGGGGAGAGCCAGGGAGAGCGCCCCGGCAGGATGGAAAATCCGAAATTCGTTCGGGGGGGGGGGGGGGGGGGGGGGGCTCCCCGGCCGTGTAAAAATATAAACAGGAATATATATATATATATATATAGAGCGCAATCGCGGCATGGCACATCCCAGGTCAGCACGGCGTAGCACAGCACAGCCCTTGGCACAGTACATCATCATCATCATCATCATCATCATCATCATCATCATCATCATCATCATCATCATCATCATCATCATCATCATCATCATCATCATCATCATCATCGATACATGCAGCATTGCATGTGCCCATCGCCCAATCAGGTGTCTTTGAAATGTTGCAACGCCTTACATTTCGATATTCCTTTCCGGGTTCGTGGGTCGATCATGTTTGTGAGGGGGGAACTTTGGAGGGGTCCCAAAGGCGATGCCAACCAACATTGAATCGGGGCAATGGGGCGCGTTGAAGTTCGCGCCCGCACCCTGGGCGTGCGGGCGGTGCAGGATTCTGTCCATCAGCCGAACCAGTGCAGACGCCAGCCAGGAGCGCGATGCCCGCGAGGTGCGCCGCGCGTGCCAGGTGCCCGTGGGCCCAAGCGAGCCAAGCGCGCGTGGTGCGCCAGATGCGCCACGTGCTCCACATGCGCCCAGTGTGCCACGTGCTCCAACCGCGCCAGGTGCGCCGCTACGTGCGCGTCGCGCGCAGAGTGCGCCAGGTGCGCTGGCGCACGTCACAGCACATATCGGGAAATATCTCGAGCCCCCCGACCATACTTATCAAACGCCAGGGCTTCCACTATTGTGCACCGTGTGCGCCCGTAATCACACTACATGTGATTTTGACAAGGATGGTGCTCCTGCGCACAGCGGGCAGTGTGATGCCCTCCGCAGTCCGTGTAAAAACCAATGCAACATGATCGGGGGGGCGCCCGGACATCGTTTAGATTTTGTCGCAACGTGCACTTTGTATTTGTTTTTGGACAGTGATGATGGGGCGGTACCGTTCCTGTGCAGTCGACGGTCGAGGTGGGGGGGCGTCTTTAATAAGAAGGAACAATCAGCCATCTCTCCCTTGAGAGGGCGGCGAGCGATTTGAAAAGGAAAAGCCCCAGACGACCTCAGCCTGGAGGGCAGTTTGGATTGTTCCACACACGCACTATTGCTTCGGAACGTATCATATTTGCAGCGCATTTCGTTACATTGCCTTGCTTCGAGTTGCGTTGATGTGCTTTGTGTTGATTTGGATTCTGGTGTATTCACTTACGCTGGGTTACATTGCGCAAATGCTCCGATCCATTCAAAAAACGCTCACTCGCAATCGGGCTCGCTCAGATACAGCCACACGTATACTCAGGCCAACTCGGACCCGTACCCACGTACATCCATCCGGTCACACGCAGACGGGCTCACAGTCATACCAATTGCCACACCGCCCAACCTGCCCTGACCCTTCCCGATTGCCAGTCCACATCGTTCACCCCGCCGTTTTGTCCGCCCACGCGACGAAGCGCAAGTATCATCACTGCCGTATTGCGACGTCTGTTCTTGTTCCGCGTTGTCGCCGCCGGGAGGAGTGAGGAGGGCGAAGGAGGTGGGAGGAGGGCGCCTGTCGACATCCCACCAGGCGGTCGATATCCTGGGCCTGAGGACTCACCGTCACGATTTGTAATTTCTTGCGCACTGTGTCTAGAGCTCGGACTTTCTTCCTCTTGTGCAAGAGCCAAGGCACGCAGACATCTTCTTCACGGTCGCCGCTGCCTGTTCTTCCAACGAGATGCTGCTCGAGCGGCCGAAGCAGACCGCCCGCGTTGCTGCCAGCTGGGGGGGGGTCTTTGCCACTTCTCCGAGGTGGCCGCACCCAGGGGCCATTTTCCTGGAAAAGGCACCAGACCGATCGTTCGCCCGTCCCGCCGCGATGATGGCGACGAGGAGGGGCGGGGGGGGGGGCAGAGCGAGGACTGGGTGGACGGTGGAACGAGGATGGAAGAAAGAGGAAAGGTGGCAGAGGAGCACGAGGGCGGAAGAGGGGGAAGTGAGGAAACGGTGTGTGTGGGGTGGGGGGCAGAGAAGGTGGCGGACCGCGGAGGAGCCAGGGGAGCAGGGTGCACCTGCCAAGACGTTGCAAATAAGGGCCACCTTGGGCTCAGAGGGGGCTCTGGCTGCCGGGGCCGCTCCTCAGAGTCGTGTCTGGGAGCCCCTTCGTGGCCGACGCCCGCCGTGGCCAGCGAAGCCGTTCCATTCCGTATATCGCGAAGGCCTTGCGGCCGGTGCCGCCGACGCTGAAGACGGCGACGACGAGGACGGCGAGGGCGTTGAGCGCCTCTTGGGTCCGTGTGGGCGCCTCCCGGGGCGCTCCTGGGAGCCTCGGGGCCCGCAGGGCGCTCCTCGGCCGACCTCTCCACCCTCACGAAGCAGCCGCCTTGGTGCGGGCGGTGGGCGCCCAGATGCGGCGCGAGGCGGCGTGGCTCGGCGCGGAGGAAGGATCTGCTGCGCTCGGCCACGCGCGGGGAGCCCCAGGGCCGCTCCGTTCCGCAGCTGGCGCTCCACGCGGCAGCGCGAGGGCTGCAGGGGGAGGAGCAGAGCGGGGAAGAAGAGAGCTGGCGGAGGCGGGAGGGAAAAACAGCGGATGCAGCGGTGGCGGAGGACGAGGGGGGCTGCACCGCCCCGGGGCGGGGGGGGGGGCGAACGCGGTGGAGGGGGGACAGGGCGAACCGGATTGGAGCACCCCAGATTTCGTACGTAGGGGCGGCGAAATCTACACGTGGGGCTCTCAGGGCGTTTTGCCTTCGAGGATCGAAGGGGTTGCCATCTCTTCCGCGGCGGAAGGACGGCGGAAGGCGGCGGAAGTAAAACGGGGCCGCTTCCGCCGGCGGAAGCTGGCGGATGGCGGCGGAAATTAAATGTGCGCCCCCAATAAACAACAACGTTTTTGGGTCCAGGGTTTCCAGGATCGCCCACGCATCCAGTGCTCCCTGGCCAGGCCAACCCCGGCCTGAGCCCAGAAGCTGCGCATGCGCCCTCATGGTTCACCGCTGCTGGGTTCGTGCTGGACCTAGCGACGGTCGACGACTTAGCGCTGCGTTGACCGTGGTCGACGACTTAGCGACGGTCTCCGAGTTCCTAGAGTTTTTGCGGATTCATGTTAATGCCAGCGGCTTAACCATGAATGTCCCGAAGACCGAGCTGATGGTAAGCGTGGTGGGGAAGGGGTGCAGACGGGTACGGAAGAAAATCAGTGCTAAGCAGACTGGCATTAGCCTGACCCACGCCGACGGCCTGACTCGTGCGATCCACCCGACGCCGACTGTAAAGTACCTTGGCTGTTTGCTCTCGGCGACGGGGTCGTCCTCGGCTGAGGTCAAGGCTCGCCTGACCTCCGCCAACCAGGCCCACGGCCAGCTGTCCCAGAAGGTCCTGAAAGGGAACCTCAGCCTGCGCCTCAAGATACGTTTGTGGAATTCGCTAGTACGGTCTATCGCCCTATACGCACTAGAAGTTGCCTTTCTCACGAAGATGGATTTGAAGAAACTCGAACGTTGGCAAACCAAGAAACTTCGACATGTACTTCGCTCCCCCGCTCATCTCCACCATGTCTCCAACGCCGATGTCCGACGTCGTGCAAAAGTCTATAGTGTGAGCTCTACTTTGCTGTATCGTAGATTGCAGTGGTGGCGACATGTGATTGCCCCTGGGCTCCAGGCAGAAAGACCCGAGTATGACCCCACAGAGGCTGTACGGGCGGTAATTTTCGGCCGACTCTCGTTCGAGGACCCTCGCAGTCGAAATCACAATTGTCGATTGGGGCAACTTCTCGCAGACCTTCGTGCGCTGTGGGCTTGCATTTCCGAGGAGAGCCAGATGCGCGCTCCGAACGATTCGCCGACTGTTTCACGAGACTGGCTGGAGTGGCTGGACATGCTCTCACACGCAGAGCTCAAGGCCGTCCTCTCACACGAAGCGGAGAGTGACCGACTCCGAGAAGCTGGTGACATCGATGAAGAGCATCGCCTTGTTTGCCCCGACTGCGGAAAAATATGTCAGGGCCAGAAGGGGTTGGAGAATCACAGGTTCGCGGTTCATGACATCATCGCCAATAGGTTGGATATCCCCATTGCCGATCTGATTGCTAGGAGATGCCCTCTCTGCAGTGCCTCTTTTTCTCGTAAAGATGTCCTTCTTCGTCACGTTCAACACCGTTGCCCGCAGCGCGTTGGCTCTCAGCGCGCTCCAGTGCCACCTGCAGGGCCACCGCTTCCGCCCTCGGCACCTCCTCCCAATGTTCGAGCCCGCGGCGGACATCATCAAGAAGAGGGACGCGGCCAAGGCCGAGGTCAGCGGAGGCGGAGCCGAACCCGAGGACGCGGAGCCATCGGGCATCTCCAAGAAGGACAGGCTCATGACGAAGCTGCTGCTCCGCCACGAAGACAACTTCAGAGGCTCGGCGCGCGACCAGAACGTAGTGGTGAAGCTGAAGACAGGCTCCCAGATGCAGCTGGCGTTGGCGGCGGGCATCCAGAACTACTTGAAGGTCGGCAAGGAGGCGCGCGCTGCGGTCGAGCCAAGCGAGTATCGCGGCCACCCGCTAGGGAAGAAGCCCGACGCCTACCTCCGCATGCTGCTATTCCGCTTGAGCGAAGCGGTCGAGGGCAAGCTGGAGGAAGTTCACGCAGCTGTGGCCCAGGGGCCGCAGCCAGTCGAGTCGAAGGAGGCACTGAGACTGGTGGTCAACCTCGGCAAAAGCCTGAACAACAAGGAGGTGCGGCTCAAGGCGACCCGCTGCTTCGACGTCCAGACGAAGACCGACGTCGATGGCAAGACGGTGGAGGAAACCAAGTGGATATTCGCCGCTATGGCGCACCCGCCTCTCATGCAAGCCATTTACTGCCTGAAGGAGAACGGCGGCCTGCAGTCAGTGAACATAGTGCTCGAGGACGATACGGCCCCCAGGAGCAAGGATGCGAAGGAGCTAGAGAAGCTAGTGTTCAAGGGCGGCGGCGGAGGCGGCAAGAAACACCCCAAGCGCCCCAAGCAGAAGTGAACGCCCCTGCCACGGCCCCATGTGAGCTCCGTGGGTTAGATCGGTTTTTTAGTTCTGGAACGGTCCCAAGAGACCGTGGAAGCTAGGTACCCTTTGGGTCGAGGGCTCGCGGCGGGACTAGAGGGTCCTGTTGCGACCGCTCTCGAAGTGCCATCCCCTTAGAGGAGGGGGTGCTCGGGGGTGGGACCCTGTGGGCGGAGGCCAGCGCTCCGCGTCACCCCAGCCTCTGCGCTCCCTTCAGGCCCCAGCTAATTCGTCTCGACAGAATTATGCTGCGCCGAGAGATCGGTAGTTTTTGATTGGGCCCGTCGCAAGACATCCGCAATGACTCTTAGAGGGTGTAGCGTTGCAAAAAAAAAGGATGGCGGCGGAAATTAAATGTGCGCCCCCAATAAACAACAACGTTTTTGGGTCCAGGGTTTCCAGGATCGCCCACGCATCCAGTGCTCCCTGGCCAGGCCAACCCCGGCCTGAGCCCAGAAGCTGCGCATGCGCCCTCATGGTTCACCGCTGCTGGGTTCGTGCTGGGCCTTGCCATGGAACAGCGGATGTGTATAGATCTCGTCGGCCTATAATTAGGGGGGGTCACATTCCTCCCAGGCGAGCAATTTCAGCCCCACCCCCCAAACCAGCCGTGAAATGGCGGCCTCGTGCCCAGACCCCCCCGAATCCTCCAAGGCAGCTCAAATCAGACCCCTCCAAAAAATGTTGTCATGGAGTCCGGAGCAGGGAGCAGGGAGGGGGGAAAACCCCAGGGCGGGAAAGGGGAGGGATATACGGTCGGGAGGTTTCAGACAACGTGCGGTTCCGCGGGTTTGGGCCCCCACCACGCTTCGGCGCGACGATGACGATGACGATGGCGATGACGCCGACGACGACGACGATGACGATGACACGACGATGGCGACAATGATATCGTCGTCATCGCCATCGCAGCCTTCCGCCCCGCGGAGCGGAGAGGCACGCCATATCCGCTCGCGAAGCATGGCGTGTCGCCGGGGCCGCCGCCGCGACGTGCTGTCCAAGAGTTCCCGGTCGCAGGGTGGGGGGCGGGGAGGGGGGGAGGAACCCAAGGAGGCAGGAAAGGGGAGAGATGTAAGGAGGGGCGGGAAGAAGAGGAAGGAGGCAAATAATGAAAAAGGTAATGGGGGAGGAGGGACGGGGCGTAGGGAGGGGAACAGGATGACGAGGAAGCAGAGCTCGTGCATGTTGGGTTTGGGCCTCTTGGCGGCACAATCTGCCGCTGGGGCTACAGCCAGCTTCTACCGGCGCAGCGGGAGGCAGAGCCAACGGAACAGGGCTCCAAAGTTCGAGTCCCGAGGTCAGCAGAAGTCGACGTGTGGATGGTCGCTTTGGTAGTAAATCGTGAGAGCCTTGTATTGATTCGCACTTCCGTCCGCAGAGTGTACTAGCGTCGATCAGCGTCTTGTAGTCGATGAGCTAGCGCCGAAGTAACGTCGATGTGCGCAGATTTTGCGTCGATTAGCGTCGGCTTGGCGTCGACTGGCGTCGCTTGGCGTCGACTCGCAAGAGCCAACAAGATGGTATGAGAGTCTCCCAGGAGTTGCCACCGAAGTCGCTGGCCGCCAGTCCTTGTAGATACAGGGAACACTTGCTGTTCCCAGCTGCCCAGCAACCCCACCGGCCATGATCCTCCTTTTGGGCGTCCGTGTGGCTGGCTTCGGGCTAACAAATCAGGCCCATCCAGGAATCGATGCCCACGCGAGCGGTTGGGAGAAGGGAAATATCGTGAAGCAGAAAGGCCAACCGTAGTACATGTGGGCACATTTGGGAGCCTCTTGGGGGCCTCTTGGGAGCCAGCTCGAAGATCTCCTGCGCCGTTCGGCTGGGGGGCTTGCGGAGCCCTCTTGGGGTCTCTTGTGGCCTTCTTGGGGGCTTTGGGGGGCCCATCCTGGAGGCCACTGATCAACAAAAGGGTGATGTTGAAATTGAAGTGTTCCCAGTCGAAGCCCGAACAGTCGTCTCGTGGGGGGTGGGTGGAACTTTCCTGGAGCGCTATTGGGGGCCTCGGAGGCCGTTGACATCTTCTGAGACCTCTTGAGGCTCCCTTGCGCGATGTTGGAGCTATCTCGAGGCGTCAGAAGCTCATTAGAAGCGAAAAGGCGAGAAGCCGAACATCATCGAACCACTTTGGGGGGGCGGGCATCCTTGGAAGGCCACGTGAACGGTTGGAGCCCTCGCGTGGCGGTCTTGGGGCCTCTTGGAGGCGTGCTGGGAGCCATCTTGCGCTATGCTGTGCCATCTTGGAGCCCACCTTGGCATATCACGGAAAGTCTTGGAGCCATCTCGGGCCACCGTGGACGTTCTGACCCCATCGCGCCCCCGGTCCAGACCAAGGGGAGGGGGTGCCAAAGTCCTAATGCCACAAGCTGTCTCGCTCATTCCCACTCACCCTCCCACCATATGGGGCGCTCCAAACAGGACTTTGCCTTCGAGGGTCGAAGGAGTTGTCATCTCTTCCGCCGCGGAAGGCGGCGCAAGGTCGGCGGAAGTAAAACGGGGCCGCCTCCGCCGGCAGAAGTCGGCGGAAGCCCTGCGGACGGCGGCGGAAGTTGAAACATGCGCCCCCGAGAGATGACAGCGTTTTTGAGATTCTATAGGCTTACGCCACATCCGCCGACCCCTCATCTTGGCGGTCTTGCCGGTTCGCTTGAATCGGGCTGGGGAGTCGTGTAGGGGTCCATAATGACCTCTCTTGGGGCCATGTGGAATCCGCTTGGGGTCATCTCGAGGCCTCGGGGGGCCCATCGGAAAAGAAAGGACGCGAATGCAATCTTGGCATCGTTCTGGAGATGCCCAAAGGGTGGAAGCGTTGGAGTGGGGCCCGTATATTTCTTGCTGGGTTGGACTTCTTTGGTGAGGCGGGGTTGTTTTTTGGGGCATCCCTGAGCCCGCACGGGGAACCTCGGGGCTGTGGAGGGGACGAGTCTCACACGCTTGGGAACCGAGAAGGTGTTCGCGGTTTGTTTCGCATTGCTAGGTCCAGGCACGTTACGAGCCCGAGGCCATCGCCACCATCATCATCATTACCGTCACCATCATCATCATCATCATCATCATCATCATCATCATCATCATCATCATCATCATCATCATCATCATCATCATCATCATCATCATTATCATCACCACCATCATCATCATGCTAAGCATCATCATCATCATCATCAGCATCATCATCATCATCATCATCATCATCATCATCATCATCGGTATCCTCCTTGTCATAATCATTGTCGTCGTTGTCGCCATCGCTGTTTCAAGGGATTTTATTTTTTATCTGACTGCGGGCCTCCGCGGTGGCGTGGACGGAGATGCGCCCGTGCAATTCGGTGACACGCCAGTGGGCCGGTTCCTGAATTCTTGTCGCTTCGCGTACCCCCACCAACCTATCCAGAAACCTTCTCCCTGATAGCTGACAGGAGCAGGGAATCGGAGACGCGCGTACTGAAATAGCGTGTTCAACACGGGTGAACTCTGAGAGCTCTGGGGGCAAATGGTGTCGGCTCTGCTGGTGTTGGAGGTGCTGCTGATGTTCATGCTGCTGCTGATGTTTGGGCTGTTGATTTTATGAGTGCTCGTGCTTCAGGTGCTTGTGCTGTTGCTGGGTTTCCTATTGATGCTGCTGCGGGTGCGTTTGCTGTTCATGCCGTTGTTGCTATTGCTTGTGGCGGTGCTGGTGCTTCTGCTGGTGGCGGTGTCGGTGCTGCTGGTGGTGCTGCTTGTGGCGGCCCTGTTGGAAGTGGAGTTGTTGCCGGTGCCATCTTTGGGCTAGGAGCAGCAAGAGGAGGAAGAGGAGGAGGAGGAGGAGGAGGAGGAGGAGGAGAGGAGGAAGAGGGGAGGAGGAGGAGGGAAGGAGGAGAGGGAGTCTAGAGGAGGAGAGGAGGAGGAGGAGGAGGGAGGAGGAGGGGAGAGGAGGGGAGGGGGAGGGGAGGAGGGAAGGGGAGGGGGGAGGGGGAGGCGGAGGAGGAGGAGGAGGAGGAGGAGAGGGAGGAGAGAGGAGGAGGGCGGGTCTCCATTTCTTTCTAGAGGTGCCGAAGTGAACTTCGGTTGCGCCTCAGGCAGTAGCGCAGGAGGAGGAGGAGGAGGAGGAGGAGGAGGAAGGGAGGAGGAAAGGAGGAGGAGAAAGGGGGGAGGCGGAGGAGGAGGAGGAAGAGGAGGTGGAGGAGGAGGAGGAAGAGGATGATGATGATGAGGAGGAGGAGGACGACGACGAGGAGGATGAGGAGGAGGACAATGAGGAGACGGAGGAGTAGGACGAGCAGGAAGTGCCGAAGGAGAAGCAGGAGGAGCGGGAGGAAAAGGAGCAGCAATGCGGCGCGAGGAAGATGGAGGGGCAGGAGGGAGCATGCAAGAATGGAGGAAGGAAGGAGGGAAGAAAGGGGGTTTAACAGAGGGGCTGCTCCAGACCATTGACGCCCCAAGGGGCTGTTTGGATTCTCAATGCTTTTGGCAGTTGCGGAAACGTGGCCCAACCGAGAGAGCGCTGGAATTGAAACGAATTCGTGGGCAACTGGAATGCTCATACTGCGGCCAGTTGCTTGTGACCGAGCGGCCTAAGAAGAAAACGCATACTGCCCGGGAGGGTTGTATTGAGTAGAGAAAGGTCACTGCCAGGGACTTGGCCGACGCGGCCGCGTGGTCATCGTCGAGTTCGACGTCGTATCCTGCCGGCGGCATCGCAGTGGACAGGATCGCGATGTTAGCCGAATCTTTGGATCCTGCGAGCATAGATGCTCTCGTCACGCGGTTGAAGGCAATAAGTGATGCCAAGAAAAAGTTTGTTCCACAGGACGCAGAGGATTCCCCCGGATTGGGCGGGCGTGGGTTTCGCACTGACTTCGACACGCCTTTGACGATCATGAAGGACGCCCAGATGTTATACAAGGATTTTGTGCCACGGTCGACGGTGCCGCGGGAGGTCGGCGCACTTTCTGTACGAATAGGGGAGCCGCAGTGGTGGAGGATTGATACGTTCGCGTCACGGGTCGCCGCCATGGTCGAGTGGTTCGACCGGCGGGAGGTCGTATCGGCGGCGTTTCTGGACGCGAAGCAAAAGGAAGCGCTGTCCAAAGACATGTGTCTCGTTGCGCGAGTGAACAGGCGGTGCCGCGACGACGCGCCATCCTCCCAATTCGCGTACCAGCACTACGGGAAGAATGTCAACCCCGACCATGACCTTCTTCAGGAACTTGTGCAGCTCATGGTGAATATTTTTATTGTTCGGAATACTCTGTCGCACAGCGTGCGGGAGGACCTCAAGGCTGGTGTTTTCGTGTGGGCCAAGGTCTCATTGGAGACGGGCGACGTCACAAATCTGGATGACCTTTTCACGTACTACGCATCGGTGAAAGGCGACGTCTTCGGGACCTTTGTGAATCCGATGCGCCTCCGTAAACGGATGAAGTTGGAGGGGTTCCATGTATTCATCGCGGAATTGCAGATGTTCTCGCGTCGAATTCGCTCTCCCTTGCAGGAGTTCGCGTCTTCGTGGGATCTGGCGCGTTTCTTTCGCGCCTTGCAGGGCATTCCGGGGCGCGGTGGCTCCGGGTTTCGGGCGACGGAGCTCCTCTCGGACTTCGTGGCCACGTTGCCCGTGCTCGCGCCGCGCATCGGCCCAGTCAACATTGACTCCGTGAGTGCGGCGTTCCAGGAAATTCGCGTTATAGGTGCGGGCCCGTGCCGGACGGCGAATTTCTTGCTGAACAGGCCTTTCTTCCTGAACGAGGAGGCCCGAGCTGCAGACAAGGAAGACGGATACCTAAATGCTGTGACGTACATCGTGGAGTATCTTCGCAAAAAGTACAAATCACAGTACGCTCATCGGCCCTTTCTCGACATATGCTACGAGCTGTGCGAATACAATAAGCAACTTCTCAGCGTGTACCTCAATAGGGGGAAGCCTTACTCGCCCCCGTCTTACAAGGAAGGGAGTGCAAAGCACACGACTCCCGCGGCAGCGCGCGCGGAAGGGGCAGCATTGCTTGAAGCTCATCAGCGCCGCGAGCGGTGGTTCGCGCTGTCATGTCAGAAGTGGCTCGAGGTGACAGAGTACGAGATGCGCGGGCTGTAGGGCCCTCCGCAGATATATCCAGCTGCCTGCGGCAAGTCCCGCCGCCGTGCCCACCCAGGTTTAAGTCGGCCGATGGACCATGGTAGCCGGCCCCACTGGGTGAAATTGCCGATCCAAACCAAAATGACACTTTTCTATGGAATCTGGGAAGCCAACGAAAACTCGAGTTAGGCAGAAAAAAATCGTTGAACGACAGAAGTCGCAAAGGTCGCAAGTCGCAAGTCTTTGTTTGCGCAAGTTCGCAGCAAGTTGGCCTTGCAGCGGCCCATCCATCGAAGCTCGGAAGCGAGGGAAAGTGCGAGGGGGATGGAATCTCGGAAACAAGGGCCTCCAATATTGCACAAAAGCGAAAAGGAAATAATTAGCCTGACGAAAGACCCACCCATACACCGCACTCACATCTATACCCCTGGGTGGGTGCATGTGCGGCCGTTTTTGCGCTGTCATGTGCGCGCATGTGCGCGGCATGTGCCAGTCATGTGCCAGGCTTGTGCGGCCTTTCTTGGATGGACCTCCTACTGTGCACGTCGTGCCCGGGCATGTGCGGGGGCATGTGCGCTGTGTTTCGATGTATCCATCATGCGCACATGCACGCACAGTCCGACGCAGATGCGCGCACATGCCTGCACATGCGGGAGGTGTTCGAGAATCGCAGGTCTGTCATCGGCACATGCACGCACATGCCTGTGCAACCTCTCTTCGGGAGGCCGCGCGGGCCCGCACATGCACGCACATGCGGTGAAGCGCGCGGGCGCACATGCGTGCACATCCCAATGCACATGCACGCTCATGCCCTAGGAGCTGTCTGGGACCCCTGTGCCTCCAATGCCTCCTGGCCTTCGCAGAGCTACATAACCTGGGGCGTGCCAGGGCTTCCTGAAAGAGTTTGTTGTGCGTGTAGACTCGCCCGCTGCTGGCGGGGGCGGTTCTTGGAGCTGGCGGTGGCGTGCCCTCCTAGTAAAACAATCTCCCGCGCGCCTTCTCAGCTCGGCCGGAGAAGCAGGGGTGGGTGGGGGAGGTGGACGGGGGGGGAGGAGGGGGGGGCGGAGGAGGCGGACGCCCCTGGCTCGGCCGGCCCGCCCGCCTGTTCGGCTCGGCCAGAGGAGGAGGAGGAGGAGGAGGAGGAGGAGGAGGAGGAGGAGGAGGAGGAGGAGGAGGAGAGGAGGAGGAGGAGGAGGAGGTGAGAGTTGCGAGGATATCTCAGGCGAAAGTGGCTTGACGGCCCGAGCTCAGGGAATCTCGGAATCGCTGGCCTGGCTCGGCTGGCGAGCTCGGCCTGTGCGAATACTGTGCGTACCTGTGCGGGGCATGTGCGGGACGTGCAAGAATCCCAGGGCCGGCGTTCGTCTCTGGGCGCCGGCGCGTTCGCGTCCGGCCCGTTCCGCGTGAGACGTCGTCGGCAATCTGGAGGCCGACATGCTTTGACATGAGGTGATCTGGCCACCTTCGCCTGAGACACCCTGGCAACTCTGGTCTCGGAGATGCCCTGCCCCAGGGTGGCCCGGCCACTTTCGCTTGAGACATCCTCGGAACTCTGGGTTTCGAGACGCCCTGAGCTGAGGTGGTTAGCCCAATTTCGCTTGAGACATCCTCGCAACTCTGACCTCAGAGATCTCCTGCCCCATGCTGGTCAGGCCACGTCGCCTGAGACATTCTCGCAAGTCTCGATTCCGATATCCCCGAGCTGAGGTGGTCAGCCACTGTCGCCTGAGACATCCTCGCAACCCTGATCTCAATGATGCCCTGCTCGATAGTGTCTCGGCCCCTTTCGCCTGAGACATCCTCGGAACTCTGGGTTCCGAGACGCCCTGAGCTGAGGTGGTTAGACCACTTTCGCTTTAGACATCCTCGCCCGAGATGCCCTGAGTTGAGGTGTTCAGGCCACTTTCGCCTGAGACATCCTCGCAACTCTGACCTCAATGATGCCCTGCTCCATAGTGTCTCGGCCTTTTTCGCCTGAGACCCTCGCAACTCTGGGTTCCGAGATGCCCTGAGCAGGTGGTCAGGCCACTCCTGCCTGAGACATCCTCGCAACTCTGGGTTCCGAGACGCCCTGGGCTGAGGTGGTCAGACCACTCTCGCCAGAGACATCCTCGCAACTCTGACCTCAGAGATCTTTTGCCCCATGGTGGTCAGGCCACTTTCGCCTGAGACATCCTCACAACTCAGACCTCGGAGGTGTCCTGCCCCATGGTCGTCTGGTCACCTTGACCAGCGACATCCTCGCCACTCTGGTTTCCAAGATGCCCTGCCCCATGGTGGTCTGGCCACGCTTGCCTGAGACATCCTCGCAACTCTGGGTTGCGAAATGCCCCGAGCTCAGGTGGTCAGGCCACTATCGCCTGCGACATCTCTGCGGCATGTGCGGGCATGTGCGTCTATGCTTTCAGAGTTTTGCTTGACCGTGCATTCGACTGTGCGTCGGACGGTGTGGCATGTGCGCGCATGTGCGGCAATGCTGTTGAGGCTTTTGTATATTTACATGGGCATGTGCATGCGACTGTGTGGCCTGTGCCTGCATGTGCGGCCCCTTCCGGACCACAATTTCAAAGCGTGGCTCGACATCTCCGACTTTTGGGTTCGTGCTCCCCGCGCGCTTCGGCACTGGACGCGGCCGCCTGAGGCGAGCGTGGCGTGCCCCATCAACTGCCACTGCGACTATGGCATGTCTGGCATATTGTTCGGCATATTTGTAATTCTCGCCGCGGGCGTGTTCACCTTCTTTCCCGTCTTCCTGAATTGGTTCGCGTGGGATTGGTACTTCGACCTGTGCTGGCTCTGGTTTTGCCTCGGGGTCGTCATCCTGACGTTCGGCTGCGTCTACGAGTGCTGCGTCGGCGCTCCCGACGCGAAGGCCCGGAAGGCAGAGGCGGACGTCGAGGACGGCGCCGTGAATGCCCCTGCGCTGTACATTATGATCAACAACTAGTGAGTTTTGAGCCCGAGTTTTTGGGCTTGTAGACCGTTCATCATGTGTGTCCTCCACATGTTGCGATCTGCGTTGCCCCGGGTACGCTCGTACAAACTTGCTTTATGGCAGTTGGGGCGTTCAATCTTGAGACAGACTCAGGTGACATGAGTATTGCTGCAGAGCGGAGGGGGGAGAAAAAAAAGAAGCCCCCAAGAGGCTTCAACAAACGCCCCAGAGGCCCCCTGGAAGCCCCAAGAGGCCCCCAAGAGGCCCAAATGAGGCCCCAAAGCTGCTCCCGAAACGCTTCAAAACAGCTTTCCAGAGGCCGCCGAGAGGCCAACCACGATTGCACAGCTTTCTTCGTCGGACGTTTTCCCTGCCCAGGAGTCTATGAGATACCTAAGGAATAGGCCACTTTGGCCATACAGTAGGCTACCCTACCAGGCAGCCTACCACGCAGCGCACTTTGCGAGTACGTACGTCGACAAACTCCGTCAGACGGAGTTTGGCCACGACCGCTCCCCCTGGGACCGGTCTTGGGGCGCCCTTGGTGCCTTGTTGAAGCCCTACCTGGCCCTCCCTGGTTGCCTTGGGGAGACCCACGTGAGCCCCTAGAGGTCCCCGAGACGCCCACGGGTCCCCAAACCTGCCTCTCTCGCCCTGTGCCAGCACGGCAAATTGATGTACACAGTTTTCACTCCGGCCGTTTCGCCGACGTCCACGACGACGACGACGAAAACGCCAACGACGACGACGACGACAGGCGGAGTCAAAACCGTGTACATCAATCGTCGCTGGTCGTCGTCGTCTTCGTTGTCCTCGTCGTCGACGTCGTCGGCACCTGACTGTCTTGCCCTGTGCCAGCGGAGCAAATTGATGTACGCAGTTTTGACTCCGGCCGCCTCGCCGACGCCCACGACGACGACGACGACGGCGACGACGAAGACGCCAACGACGACGACGACGACGACGACGACGGCCGGAGTTAAAACTGTGTACATCAATCGTCGCGGATCGTCGTCGTCTTCGTCGTCCTCGTCGGCGTCGTCTCCGGCACCTGCCTCTCTCGCCCTGCGCCAGCGGGGCATATTGATGTACACAGTTTTGTCTCCGGCCGCCTCGCCGACGTCCACGACGACGACGAGGGCGAAGACGCCGACGACGACGACGACGACGACGACGACGACGACGACGACGACGACGACGACGACGACGACGTCGACGACGACGACGACGACGACGACGACGGCCGGAGTCAAAACTGTGTACATCAAAATGCCCCGCTGGCACAAGGCGAGAGAGGCAGGTGCCGGAGACGACGCCGACGAGGACGACGAAGACGACGACGATAGGTAGAGAGGGGCCCTATGATGATGTAAGGTGGCGGAGGAAGGCGAGGAGGAGAAGGATGAGGACCAAAAGGAGGGAGGAGGAAAAGGAGGAGGAGGAGGAGCGAAGACAGGGAGTTGATTCTGATCTCTTGCCCCCCTGGCTCTTTAGGAAGTCCTTTTCGTTGGCCTGGAGCCGAAACTGTGCATTGACTTCGGGCTCAGATGCATTCGGGCCCATAATACGCCCCTCTGTCGAGGTCTTCCTCCCGCTTCCCGTCTTCAGGGAGGCCCCGACTGAGCGACGAGGGCACTTGCGTATCATAGTATGTCCTAGGTTTCGTGCCTCTCCCACCCCTCCAAGGAGGCTCAGCCAGAGCGGGGAGGCAATCGGCATGAGGCATACCATGTTATTGGTCAGGATTCGTGCCCCTTCCCCTCCTCCAGGGAGGCCCGACCAGAGCGAGGACGGCGAAGGCGTTCTCCGTAAGCCCGCGAGTCAATCAAAGTTTGCTTTGGGGAACTCCGATAGCATAATTTGGGGAGCTTCTTCGTGGCAGCTTGGGACTCTTCGAAGCCTCTTGCCAATTGGGGCCATCTTTTGTGTTCTCCCTCTTGAGGCTGGGGCCTTCTTGGGGATCTCTCGGGCCATCTGGCAGGCGCCTAGGCCTGTCTTGGAGCCCTCTTGGGCCGTCTTCGGGCCATCTTAGGGGCCTGACGGGCCGTATTGGAATGCTCTTGGCGGTTCCTTGGGCCGTCTTGGACGCTTGCATGACGAAAAAAGCGACTGAGCGAAACAGGTACGTTTATACATATAACGGCGCACCGGGTCCGGGGGCCCGGGGCCGGGACCTCGACCACAAATGTGGGCTCCAGGGGGCCCGGAGGCTCGTCGGGGCTTGCCGGAGGCCTCCCCGGTCAGACAAGACGGCCCCAGGAGCGCCCAAGACGGCCCAAGAAACTTCCAAGAGGCCTCCAAGAGGGCTCCGAGATGCTGAAGATGGCCTCCAGACGTCCAAGGACGCCCCCAAGAGGCCCCAAGAAGCCTCCAACATGCGTCCCAAGAGGGCCCCTAGACGCAAAAATTGGCCCATTCCCTTCGTAAAACGTACATTTTCAACAAAGTTGTCTTTTGGGCTTTCCGACGTTACAGGACGGCCCAAGAGGCGCCCAAGACCGCCCCAAGACGGCCCAAGAAGCTTCCAAGAGGGCCCCAGGACAGCCCAAGAGGGCCCCAAGACGGCCCAAGAGGCGCCCAAGATGGCCCAAGAGGGCCCCAAGACGGGCCCAAGAGGGGGCCCAGAGGGGGACCACGAACCGCAAGCTCGAGCCTTCCGCCCCAAGAGGCCGCCAGGAGGCCCCCAGGAGGCCCCTCAAGAGGCCCCAGGAGACCCCAGACGTCCAAGGACGCCCCCAAGAGGCCCCAAGAAGCCTCCAACATGCGTCCCAAGAGGGCCCCTAGACGCAAAAATTGACCCATTCCCTTCGTAAAACGTACATTTTCAACAAAGTCGCCTTTTGGGCTTTCCGACGTTACAGGACGGCCCAAGAGGCGCCCAAGACCGCCCCAAGACGGCCCAAGAAGCTTCCAAGAGGGCCCCAGGACAGCCCAAGAGGGCCCCAAGACGGCCCAAGAGGCGCCCAAGATGGCCCAAGAGGGCCCCAAGACGGGCCCAGAGGGGGCCCAGAGGGGGACCACGAACCGCAAGCTCGAGCCTTCCGCCCCAAGAGGCCGCCAGGAGGCCCCCAGGAGGCCCCTCAAGAGGCCCCAGGAGACCCCAGACGTCCAAGGACGCCCCCAAGAGGCCCCAAGAAGCCTCCAACATGCGTCCCAAGAGGGCCCCTAGACGCAAAAATTGGCCCATTCCCTTCGTAAAACGTACATTTTCAACAAAGTTGTCTTTTGGGCTTTCCGACGTTACAGGACGGCCCAAGAGGCGCCCAAGACCGCCCCAAGACGGCCCAAGAAGCTTCCAAGAGGGCCCCAGGACAGCCCAAGAGGGCCCCAAGACGGCCCAAGAGGCGCCCAAGATGGCCCAAGAGGGCCCCAAGACGGGCCCAAGAGGGGGCCCAGAGGGGGACCACGAACCGCAAGCTCGAGCCTTCCGCCCCAAGAGGCCGCCAGGAGGCCCCCAGGAGGCCCCTCAAGAGGCCCCAGGAGACCCCAGACGTCCAAGGACGCCCCCACGACGCTTCGCGTCACCAATTTCTTCTCACAACGATTCCTGGGTCTGTGACTCGACAGAACCTAAGCGCGCGCGAAGCGCGCGCGTGGTTCTAGTATACATATAACGGCGCACCGGGTCCGGGGGCCCAGGGCCGGGACCCCGACCACAAATGTGGGCTCCGGGGGGCCCGGAGGCTCGTCGGACCGCCGGACGCCGTCCAAGATCGTTCGCAGGCGGCTTCGGAACGCGCTCCGATGGCTCCAGATGCCTTCCAAGACGCCTGTCATGACACCAAGAAGGTCCCAGAAGCCTCCAAGACGCTCCGAGAGGCAGCCCAAGAGAGGCCCAAGAAGCAAAAATCGTGCCATTCCTATGGGGAAACGTATATTTTTCGCATGTTCGCCTCTTGGACTTTCGCCGCGTCCAAGACGGCCCAAGAGGCGCCCAAGACCGCCCCAAGACGGCCCAAGAAGCTTCCAAGAGGGCCCCAGGACAGCCCAAGAGGGCCCCAAGACGGCCCAAGAGGCGCCCAAGATGGCCCAAGAGGGCCCCAAGACGGGCCCAAGAGGGGGCCCAGAGGGGGACCACGAACCGCAAGCTCGAGCCTTCCGCCCCAAGAGGCCGCCAGGAGGCCCCAAGGAGGCCCCTCAAGAGGCCCCAGGAGACCCCCAAGAGGCCCAAAGGAGGCTCCGAGAAGCCCCAAATCGGCCCCCAAAATGCTTCGAACCTGCTTCCAGGAGGCCCCCGACAGGTTCAGAGGCTCCCGAGAAGCTACGTCAAACTCCCAGCGAGCGGCCGGACGAGGCCCCCCACAAAATCACAAGAGGGTTCCAGTATTTGTATCCTTCAGCGCTCTCTGGCCTTTTTCCCCCTGCCCCCTTCCCTGCGTGACCCGGGAGGCCCCGGGCGGCCCCCAAGAGTCCTCCAACATGGCTCCAAACGCTTCCAAAAGCACTCCCACGAGGGCCCCAGCAGGCCAAACATTGATTTTTTCAATAGTCTTGGAGGGTTGGCCTTCTGATCTCGGCGGCTGTCCGACGCTCCTAGGCGGCCCAGGAGACCTCCGAGACCGCTCCCAAACAGCTCCAGAAGCGCCCAAGGCCGCCCCGAGGCGGTCCCAGAGGGCCCAAGGCTGGCCCAAGAAGCGCCCAGGGCCGCCCACGAGGGCCCCAAACAGGCCCGAAAGGTGTCCAAGAGACGGACCGCGCTCGGAAAACCCAGGGCTTCCGCTTCAAGAGAGCCCCAGGGGGCTTCAGATAGCTCCCAAGAGGCTTCAAACATGGCTCAGGACGCCTCCAGGAGCACCCCCCAAGAGGGTCCCAACAGGCCAAAATCGTTCGTTTCACTCAGGAATTGGAGGATCTTGGCCTTCTTGTCTGTTCGGCTTTCCGACGCTCCAATGGGGCCCAGCGCGCCTCCAGGTCCGTTCCCAAACAGCCCCGGGCGGGCCCGGGAAGCCCCAGGGAGCCCGCGAGACCGGCCCTGCGCAACCCAAGGGTTCCTCGGCAGGATAGTCAGGGAGGGGGGGAGAGCGGGGGGGCCTCTGGCGCCCCGTGCTCCAGGAACGCTCCTCCGGAACATGGCGTGCGAACGATGAGGATCGGGGATCCCAATAAGCAAAAATCGAAGATTTCCTTTGGGAAACTGATATTTTTGGCGTGTTTGCCTTTTGGGCGTCCACTGCGCCAGGGGGCGCCAGGTGCGACAGGTGCGACAAGTGCGCCCGCAGGGGACAGGGAGGCCTCAAAGTGGTCCGCGTAGGACGTACCTCTGCTGGGCCTCCCAGGAACTTACGAAAGTGGCGACAGTTGCCAGATCGCAGCCCCGCAGGGGACAGGGAGGCCTCAAAGTGGTCCGCGTAGGACGTACCTCCGCTGGGCCTCCCAGGAACCCACGAAAGTGGCGACAGTTGCGCAGATCGCAGCCCCGCAGGGGACAGGGAGGCCTCAAAGTGGTCCGCGTAGGACGTACCTCCGCTGGGCCTCCCAGGAGCCCACGAAAGTGGCGACAGTTGCGCATATCGCAGCCCAGCAGGGCACCGCGAACACAGGAGAGAAGAAGGAGGAGAGGGCGGGAGGTGGATACCACAGTGCTCTATTCAAAACGAGTACCCAACACAAGGAGGGTTTGGAAAAAAGGGAATGCCCAGAATTCCAGTTTTTTGTGTTTTTTTTGTTTTTGTTCTCTCTCTCTCTCTTTTTGTTTTGTTTTTTCTCCAATATATATATATATATATATATATATATATAGTGGGACTCTGACTCGGAGATCCCGCACATCCCCTGACATTTGGCCAGTACCGCGCCTCCCGGCTTCCCGGGGGACCCCCAAGACGCCCAAAGACAGCCCAAGACGACCCTAAGGAGCCCCCAGAGCGTAAAGAACGGCCCAACACGCTCCCGCGCAGCCCGAGACACGGCTCTCCAGGCCTACAGGAGGCCTCCAGAACCCCCAGGGGGTCCGGAAGAACCAACAACCCTGAGGAGGCGGGCTAACAAAACCCACTAGGCACAAACAAAACACAGCGCCGAATGACGCCGAGGAACTGGAAAATATTGACATCCCACAATTCCTTTTTCTTGTTTTTCAAGTTTGGCCCCCGGTCTACTCTCGCACAACACACCACAATTCAGACCCCGTCACCTCCCCCAAAAAACCCAGGAAGCATTTGAGGGCCCCAGATCGTTGAATACCGAAAGGAAATGAATTAATGATTTCTGCGTTTCCGCATTTCCCTTCTATACGATTCCGAGGCTTGCGCAGGGCCTCCAAGGGAGTCCCTGGACGCAGGAAGCGACCAAAATGAGATTACATGAGTTGGCCGATCAAGCCTAGCTAGATCTTGAGCGCGCGCGAAGCGCGCGCGATGTTTTTTTTTTTTTTTTTTTTTTTTTTTTTTTTTTTTTTTTTTTTTTTTTTTTTTTTTTTTTTTTTTTTTTTCTCTCTCTCTCTCTATATATATATATATATATATAAATATAATGGATAGGGGGTCCCGGGCACCCCAAAGTGCACTGATCTATCTTCTGGCCGTTTCGGGCTCGGCGGGGGGCGCCAAACAACGTCAAAGGGGGGCAAGAGGGCGCCAAGATGGCCCAAGAACGCTTTAAGAGAGCCCAAGACCGCACAAGAGCGTTTCAGAATTGGTCCAACATGGCTTAAAGACAGCCCGAGAGTGCTTCAAGACGGCCAAGATGCTCTCAAAAGGACTCCCACGAGGCACTCAGGAGGCGAACAAAGTGTTATTTTCGATGGTTTTTGAAGGTTTTTCGTGTTCTCGCTGTTTCGTGTTTCCGACTGTCCAAGACAGCCCACGAGGGCCCAGAAATCAGCTCAGCGCGGCCCACGAGACACCCAAAAAGGGCGCCACGACGGCGCAAGAGAGCCCCAAGACGGCCCAAGCGCGCCCCCCAAGACGGCCCACGAGGCGCTCAAGATCGCCCAAGAGGGCCCCAAGACGGCCCCAAGAAGGGCTCAAGAGGGGGAACACGAACCGACAATTCGAGCCTTCCGCCCCAAGAGGCCTCCAGGAGGCCCCAAGAGGCCCCCAACAGAGCCCAAGAGGCCCCCCAGAGGCCCCCTAGGTGCCCCACGAGGCCCCAGAGGCCCCAAAGAGGCCGCAACAGAGGCCCCAAGAGCACCCCAAACGGCCGTACTGCTCTGCGCAAGAGTAAACCGTGACCATACAAATATCACACCCCCGTTGTTGCTCTTACTGTCGTCCTGTTTATTTTAGCCTAGCAGTTCATAACATGGCATAGCATTGCATTGCATTGAATAGCACGGTATGCCGTGTCTGTGCATACCGTGTAACGCGGTAGCATCGTTCTTCATAGGAAACATCGCATGATATGGCTCAGCGTATCATCCAACATATTACCATAGCATGTCACAGCACAGCATGGCATGGCATGTAATGCGCACTGTACGGTATATCATGTTATTGCATTGCATACTGCATAGTGGCATTGCGCTTTATAGCGTAGCATGGCATATCATGGCGTTCCATAGCATAGTGCAACATGGCGCTGTAGCGCTGCATTTTTCCTGGCCCATAGCTTGGCGACAGATCACCGGTCGACCGGTCGATGAGAGCGGAGGAGGAGGAATAAGGAAGGGGCAGAAGGAAACATATGATGTTGACCTGCATTTGCATCTAAGGGGTAAATCGACCAGCAGGTCCCAGGCCACGCCAGTGGGGATAGGGATCGGTTAAACGATGCCCAGTTTGCCTCCTCCTGCTGCTCCTCGAGCCGACGGTCGGGGAGCGCGTTGTCGGCGCGCGCCCCGCGGGCTCGGAGGAGCAATGCTTTGTGGTGCAGAGTGCCGCGAGGGTCGCTCCTAGCCGCAGGGGAAAAATAAGTGCTCCGCAGCCACGCTCATAGCATAATGCACAATGGCGCTGTAGCGCTGTATTCTTCCTGGCCCATAGCTTGGCGACAGATCGCCGGTCGACCAGTTCAGCGCGCGCGAAGAGTATGCGTGGTTCTAGGGTCCCGGGGCCCCCAAAGTGCACTGATGTGTTTTCCGGTCGTTTCGGGCCCAGCGAAGGGCGCCAAAAAACATCAAAGGGGGCCGAGAGACGTTCAAGAGGGCGCCAAGATGGCCCAAGAGCGCTCCAAGAGAGCCCAAGACTGCACGAGAGCGTTTGAACATGTGTCCAAGAGGCCTCCAAGAGGGCCCAAGAGAGCTCCGAGAGACGTCCCGAGAGAGCCCGAAGAGGCCCAAATCATTGATGTGCATTGGTTTGTTCGATGATTTTCGCTTTCTCGCGTCCTCGAGCTTCCAATGTTCGAAGAAGGTCGAAGACGCCCTCAAGACCGCCCCAAGACCGCCGAAGACGCCCCAAAAGAGCGCCAAGACGGCTCCAGAGAACCTGCAAATTGCACACGAGGAGCCCCAGACGGCCCAAGAGGCCCCAGGATAGGCCCAAAATGGACCACAGAGCGGGAGCGGGAGGCCCCAGGGCGCTCGAAGACGGCCCAGATGGCCCGGGCCTCCCCTTTCTGTCCCTCCTTCTCTCCCACCCCCTCCTCCATTACCTCCTCTCTCCTCTTCTTCCCCTCACCCCTCAGTTTTCGTGCTTCTCCCTTCTCTCCTGGGACGGCCCCGCCAGAGCGCCAGACAGGCCCCGCCTGAGCGAGCGGGGCATCGCTATACCCTGTCATTTCACAAGTTGCTTTGTCCGTCACACCCCTCAAGGGCGGCCCCGGCAGAGCGAGAGGGGTGTTGCTATAGCATATACAGTCCCTGTTACGTTTTGCTCTTCCCACCGCACCCGAAGTAGTTCCGTTAGAGCGCACGGGATGTGGTTATACCATAGTTTTCCTCAGGTTTCGTGCTCTTCCCTCCCCTCCTGGGCAAGCCCCGCCAGAGCGCCAGGGAAACCCCCGTTAGAGAGAGCAGGACATCCCTACACCATACTCTTTCACGCGGCTTTTGCTCCTCCCACCCTTGCAAGGCGGACCCGCCCGAGCGAGCGGGGTGTGGCTATACCATACAATAGTTTAGGTTTCGTGCCCCTCCCCCACCTCCTGAAAGGCCTCGCCACAGCGCGAAGAAGGTTCCGCCAGAGGCCCCGTCAGAACTCCACGCAACCCCATACATGGGACTTGCCAGGCAAATCATTGAGCATCCCCCGTGACCCCGAGCCTTCTGTTCCCACGGGTGCGATTATCGCCGGCATGAGGTTTGGCGTCCAGCACAAAGAAGTTTCCCCACTCCCGTGGACGGACTCGACAGCAACTGATTGCAGAGAAGGGCACAGATGACGAGGGCATCTGCGCGCGCCCTCTGCAAATATCCGACAGCTGAACGACCGCTGTGAACGAGAAGCTTGGAGCACAAGGAAGAGGAAAATAACAACGCGCTCCCACGCGCGCGCGACGAGGCCCCGAGCCAACCCCAACATCAGGAACCTTCAGATGTCTGCGCGATCGGGCATGGGGAGATTGAGCAGATGTGCGAAATCATTGAATGTTGCGACGGGGCAGAGCGGAAATGAAAGTAGAGAAACAAACGCAGTTCGATAAACCAGACGAAGGCGGCAGCGAGATTGTGAGGTGCGCGGGAACGTGGCGCCCCGCGTTCAGACTACGCGTTTTTTGCGTCTATGACATGGACCCGAGAACGCTGGAACTCGTCGTTGTGGCCACAGCGGGGTTTACAACGGCACCCGTGGCTCATCTGCGACTAGAACCTAAGCGCGCGCGTAGCGCGCGCGCGTGGTTCTAGTCCTATAGGACTCAGAACATGGTAGACTCTTCTGGCTCTGTCGGCGGCCATCTAGGAGCACTCTTGGGCCGTCTTGGGGGCCGCGTGGGTCATCGCGCACCCATATCGGACCGTCGTGGGAATACCCCGGGTCATTTTAAAGCCCTATCGAATTATTTTGGCGCTGTGTGTGAGCCCTCTTGGGCTGTTTCGAGCTCTGTTAAGGCTCCCGAGGCTCCAGGTAAAGCGTTCACGAAGTCATGGGCCTGGGGAAGGCCCCCCTCAAAACGTCATTTTGGGCCCCAGGGGATCGGGAAGAGTTGAGGGGCAAAGCCAAATGTCTCACACGCACTCCCCCCCCCCAAGTTGGAGTGTGCGGATTTTGAAGGATTCGCACGGCAGTGGGCATCTAAGAAAAACGGTGGTCGTTGGCGCCACGATGTGGCCCACGTATGGCCGGGAGGGGCTGTCCCGCAGTTGACGACCACCACTTTGTATGCTCCTCCAAGTACACATGTGTACTTCAATTCTTCGCTTGTCAGTGCACATATCACAGGAATGGTGGTCGTTGGCCAGCGGCCTCTGGCCCTTCCCAGGCCTTTAATTGATTTTGATTGCTGCGCACGGCAGCGAGCATCTTAGAATAATGTTGGCCGTTGACGCCACGATGTGTTCCACGTGTGGCCGCCGGGTGCGGGGACTGACATTTCGAGCCCACAGGCCCCCAGGAGGCCCCAAGAGGCCTCGAGAGGCTTCCAGCAAGCCCCCAGAAACGCCCAAGAGAGCATTGGGACTGGCCCAACAAGACCCGGGACGGCTGGAGGCGCCTCGACAAACCCTCACAGCGTCAAACGGACAACGCGGGAACCAACGTCATGCGCGCTGTAGGCATCCTCTTTTTTGCTGTTGTTTCTCGCAAGTCACGCCCACTTGGCCTCCAAGAAGCCGCCCAAGAGAGCCCCAGAAGGCCAACATCGTTCATTTTACATAGGTTTTTGACAGATTTCCGCCTTCGCGCCATTTCGGCTTCCCGACGCTCCAAGACGGCCCAAGAAGCTTCCAAGACTGCCCCAAGACCGCCCAAGAGGCCCCCAAGAGGGCCCAAGAGGCGCCCTAGACGGCCCAAAAGAGCCCCAAGACGGCTCCAAGAGAGGCCCAACAGAGGGACCACGAACCGAAAATTCCAGTTTTCCGCCCTGAGAGGCCCACAGAAGGCCCCAAGAGGCCCCCAAGAGGCCTCCGTAGCCATGTTGGCTCAAGCCATTTCGGTTCAAGCGTGGTTCGACAGCTCCGACTTTTGGGTTCGTGCTCCCCGCGCGCTTCGGCCTGGCTGGCCCCGTCTGGGGGATCTGGGGGGGGCCAGGACATTTAATACATTTATCCAAAATATTCCAGGACATTAATTATTTTACGTGGCCGTGCTCTTGAAGCCGTAGGCCTCGGTTGCACATCGCGGTTGTTGCAATATCGTTGAAGCTGTGCTTTTTTATGTCATCATGAGTCTGTTATCACCTCCATCAATGCAGTCACTGTTGATGTTCGGTGTTCAACTTGTTCGCCCAAATAGGCAGGCCTGGAGAATATATATATATATATATATATATATATATATATCGAAGTTTCGGGCGCGGGCCCAAAATTTGACCTTGTGCGGTCTTGGCCGTTCCATGGCTTCTGGATAGTTGCATTGCTCATTTGGCTAGTTCCACGGCTTTCAATTGCTAGTTCCGTGGCCCCCAATGGCTGGTTTCATGTCATCCTATGGCTAGCTCAACGGTTTGCTATGGTTGGTGCCATGGCCTTCTATGGCGACTTCCATGGGTTGTCACGGTTGACCCCGTGCCCTGCTATGGCTAATCCCATGGCTTCCTATGGCTGGGTCCATGGCGATTTCCATGGCTAGATCCACGGCTAGTTCCATGGCTAGTTCCATGGCTATATATGGATAATTATCCAAGTAGGGTTGCCTATTGGAGTCGCAGCTAAATCCGTAGAGAATTGGTCCACGAAGGCCGGGCGCGGGAGTGAGTTTGACCGTGCGCAGTATTGCTAATCCCATGACTATTTCCATGACTTCTGGATGGTCCCATGGCATCCTATGGTACGTTCCATGGCTTCTCATGGCTAGTTCCATGGACTCCTATGGCTCATATCGTGGCTTGCTCTGCCTAGCTCTATGACTAGTTCCTTTGCTTTCTCTGGCTGCTTCTTGGCTAGGTCCATGGCTTAATATGGCTGGTTCTATGGCTTGGTATCGCTAGTTCTATTGCTTCCCATGGCTAGTTCCCTGGCTCCTCATGGCTGGTTTTATTGCTACTTCTACGGCTCCCCATGGCAGATTCCATGGCGTTCTATGTCTGGTTCCATACCTAGTTCCATAGCTTACTATTGCAAGTACCATGGCCTCCTATGGCTAGTTTTATGGCTTCCTCTGGCTAGTTCGATGGATTCCAATGGCTCGGTCAATGGCTTGCGTGCTTCCGTTGTTGCTTGCTTGCGTGCGTGCTTGCTTGCTTGAGTCCAGGGAGCCCGGCGAGTCCAGTGATTCCGAGAAGCTCAGGGCGTCTAGGGAGCACAGTTCAGATTCTCGTCGTCGTCGTCGTCCTCTCGTCGTCGTCGTCGCCTCGTCGTCGTTGTTGTCGTCTAGTCGTCGCCGTCGACGTCGTCGTCTCATTGTCCTCGTCGTCGTTTCGTCATCGTCATCGTCGTCTCGTTGTCGTCGTCGGCGTCTCATCGTCATCGTCGTCGTCGTCGGCGTTGTCGTCTTCGTCCCGTCATGTTGTCGGCGCCGTCGTCTTCGCCTCGTCGTCATCATCTCTTAGTATCGTTGTCGCCTCGTCGTCGTCGTTTTGTCATGCTTTGTTGCCGTATTTTTCTCGTCGTCGTCGTTGTCTCGTCGTCTTCGCCTCGTCGTCGTCTCGTCGTTCCCCTCGTCGTCGTCGTCACGTCGTCGTCGTCCTCGTCGTCGTCGTCGTCTAGTCGTTGGCGCCGCCGCGTGGTCGTCGTCTCGTCGTCGTCTCGCCGTCGTTGTCTCGTTGCCGTCGTCGCGTCAACGTCTTCGTCGTGTCGCCGTTGTCTGTGTTTAATCATTGTCGCTTTGTCGTCGTCAACGTCTTGTCGTCGTCGTCGTTTCGTCGCCGTGTCGTCGTCGTCCTCCTCTTGTCGTCGTTCGTAGTCGTCGTCGTTTCGTCGTCGTGCCGTCGTCGTCTCGTCGTCGTCTCGTCGTCGTCTTCGTGTCGTCTTCGTCGTGGTCGTCATCTTTATTTCGTCGTCGCCGTCTTTGTCGTCCCGTCGTCGTCCATGTTGTTGTCGTCTCGTCGTCGTCGTGGCGTCGACGTCTCCTCGTCGTCGTCCCGTCGTCGTAGACGAAGTAGTGGTTCCTGTAAAGGTGCTAGTGGTTCCTATTATATGTTTGCAGTCAGCGCCGGTGGATATCACTGCTGGAGGAGGGGGGGGACAAGGAGGGGGGGCAGAATGAGGAGAGAGAGAGAGAGAGAGAGAGCAGACGGATCGAAAAAAGGAGTGTCAGACGGAGCAGAAGGATCAGGAGGAGGCTGGGGAGGAGGAGGAGCATCAGAACGAGGACGGGGGGGGCAATGGGGGAGGCGGAGGAGGGGAGGGGCAGGAGCAAAAGGATGCGGATGCGGAGGAGGAGGCAGGAGTAGGCGGAGGAGGAGGCAGGAGGAATAGGAGCAGGAGTAGGTGGGAGGAGGGTGGAGGAGGAGGAGGGGGGGGAACGAGGGTTGTAGTCGTCGTCCTCCGAGCGCCAGCTGGTTCCTGCGAGGGTCGCCCTTGGCGTGGCTGGGCCCTCGGCGCTGCGCCGCGGCGCCGGGGGGCACTCGCGGCGCCCGGGGGGAGCGTGCATTAAATGTACAGCCCGGGATTTTGCCCGGGATTTCTTGACGGGACAAAAATTCCAGTGAAGCTGGACATTTATTATCCCTTGTAAATAGCATGGTTTAATTTAAATCCAGCTTCACGTGATTAAATGTCCAGCCCGGGATTTTGCCCGGGATTTTGCCGGGATTTCCCCGGGACATTTATTCTCCTGGGCCAGGACATTAATTCCGACGCCGAAGGCGCCGGGGGGGCGTCCTTGGCCCCCTGGGTGGAGGAGGAGGGCGGGAGGGAGAGGCGGGAGGAAGAGGGTGGAGTAGGGCGAGAGACGAGGAGGAGCGCGGAGGCAGGAGGGAGACGGGGAGAGTGATGTGATGAGGGGATAGGGGAGGAGGGGGAGGATGAGGAGTGAGAGCGAGACAGGAAAGGGGGAATGAACAGGAGGAGGAGGAGGGAGAGGAGGAGGAGGAGGAGGAGGAGGGGGAGGAGAAGGGAGAAAGAGGAGAGAGGAAGGATGATGAGCGAGAGGAAGTAGGATGAGGTGGGGGAGCAGGAGGAGGGGGAGGATGGAGGTTGCACCTGCCTTTGTAGTTTTCTGGTGCGTTCGGTGCGTATGGCAGAATCTGTGCTGCAACATTGTATCCAAACAGGCTTGCCTATGCGAATCCTAGCTCAATTCCAAGAGGAATTGTCCAAGGTTCCGAGGCGCGGGCTCAAATTTGACCTAGCGCGATCTCGGTAGTTCCTTGGCCTCTGGCTAGTTCCATGGCATCCTATGGCTAGTTCCTTGTCTTGCTTTGGCTACTCCCCTGGCTTGCTATGGCTTGTTCCATGGCTTCCTATGGCTAGTTCCATGGTTTGCTGTGGTTGGTTCCGTGGCTTGCTACGGCTAGTTCCCAGATTCCTATGGCTTCCATGGCTAGACCCGCAACTAGTTCCATGGCTTGCTATGGCTAGTTCTCCAAGTATGCTTGCCTTAGGAGTCCCAGCTCAATCCCTAGAGAATTGGTCATGAAGGCTGGGCGCGGGAGTAGTTTTGACATTGCACGATCTTGCGAGTTCCATGGCTGGTTCCATGGCTTTTGTCTAGTTCCATGGCTTCCTGTGGTTAGTTCCATGTCTCCCTATGGCAAGTTCAATGGACTCCAGTGGCTAGTTCCATGGTTTGCTATGGCTAAATATATGGCTGGTTCCATTGCTTTATGAGGCTAGTTCCATGGCTTCCGATGGCTAGTCCCATGGCTTCCTATGGCTAGTTCTATGGCTTCCTATGGTTAGTTCGATGGCTTCCCGGCTAGTTCTGTGCATAGTTCTATGGTGTCCTATGGTGAGTTCAATGGTTTTATATGGCAAGTTCTATGCCTAGTTCCATGGCTTCTTAGGGCTAGTTCTATGGAGTCACATTGCCGGTTCTATGGCTTCCCATGGCTAGTTATATGCCTTGCGCGCTTGATTTCTTGTTTGCTTGCGTGCCTGCTTGCAGTCCAGGGAGTCCGGCGAGTCCAGGTATTTCAGAGAGTCCAGAGCGTTTGGGGAGTCCAGGTAATCTAGGCAATCTTGTTGTCGTTGTCGTCGTCGTCGTCGTCGTCGAATCGTCGCGCCGTCTCGTCGTCTTTGCCGTGTCGTCGACGTCGTCGTCTCGTCGTCGTCGTCGTCGTCGTCGTCTCGTCGTCCTCGCTGTCATCTCGTCATTGTTGTGTCATCGTCGTCGTATCGTCGTCGTTGTCTCGTATTCGTCGCCTCGTTGTCGTCAGCGTTTTCGTCGTCGTCGTCGTTGTGTCGTCGTCGTCTGCGTCGCCGGCTCGTCGTCGTCGTCGTCGTCATCGCCTTCGCATCGTCGTCGTCTTATCGTCTTTCTCGTCGTCTCGTCGCGTCGTCGCTTTCGCGTCGCAGTCGTCTCGTCGTCGTCTGTGTTCTAATCGTTGCCGTGTCGTCGTCAACGTCTTGTCATCGTCGTCGTCGTCTCGTCGTGTCGTCGCCTTCGTCCTCGTGTTGTCATCTTGTCGTCGTCTCGTCGTCGTGTCGTCGTGTCGTTTTCGTTGCCGTCGTTGTCGTCCTCTCTTTGTCATCGTCGTCGTCTCGTCGTATTCGTCATCTTCTTCCTCTCGTCGTCGTCGTCTCGTCTCGTCGTCGTCTCGTTGTCGTCGTCTCGTCCTCGTCGTTTGGTCAAAGTCGTCGTCGTCGTCATCGTCTCGGGGTCGTTGTTCCCCTCCCGTCGTTGTGTCATCGTCGTCGTGTCGTCGACGTCATGTAGTCGTAGTCGTCGCCGTCGTCTTGTCATGGCGCCGTCGTCAGGTCGTCATCGTTGTCTCGTCGTCCTCGTCGTCTCGTCGTCGTCGTCTCGTCATCGTCGTCGTCGTGTCGTCTCGTCGTCGTCCTCGTCTCTCGGCATCGTCTCGTCGTCGTCTCGTCGCCGTCGTCGTGTCGTCTTTGTTGGCTGTTATGGCTGTCGTGTCGTCTCTTCTTCGTCGTATCGTCGTGTCGTCTCATCCTCCTGCTATGGCTGTTGAAGCTGATATCCGCACGCGTGGATGCCGTTGTGTTTTCGCGCGCGCAACGTCATTGCCAACGCGTATCGCCAGACATCCGCAGAATACGCACACTCAAGATCTGCCTTTGAAGCCGCGTTTCCGCGATCAGAAACCGACCATATCGGAAAGTATGTTTTGGATTAAATGTCCGGCCCCCCCCAGATCCCTCAGACGGGGCCAGCCAGGCTTCGGCGCTGGACGCGGCCGCATGAGGCGAGCATGGCGTGCTCCATCAACTGCCACTGTGACTATGGCATGTCTGGCATCTTGTTGGGCATATTTGTAATTCTCACCGCGGGCGTGTTCACCTTCCCGTCTTCCTGAATTGGTTCGCGTGGGAGTGGTACTTCGACCTGTGCTGGCTCTGGTTCTTCCTCGGGGTCGTCATCCTGACGTTCGGCTGTGTCTACGAGTGCAGCGTCGGCGCTCCCGACGCGAAGGCCCGAAAGGCAGAGGCGGACGTCGAGGACGGCGCCGTGAATGCCCCTGTGCCGTACATCATGATCAACAACTAGTGAGTTTTGAGCCCGAGTTCGACGCTACCCCTGTTGAGCTTGTAGACCGTTCATCATGTGTGTCCTCCACATGTTGCGATCTGCGTTGCCCCGGGTACGCTCGTACAAACTTGCTTTATGGCAATTGGGGCGTTCAATCTTGATGAGTATTCAGGGTCTCCGCAATCGCCCATAGGAGTACAGCAGAGGCCCGTCCACAGGAAGCCTCCCACGGTGAACCCGGCCCCGAGGCCCCAAGACTGCCGCCGAGCCTGGGGGCGCGGGAGCGGCACGCGCCCCGCTAGTGCAGAGCCATCGGGGCCCGAGAGAGGCCCAGGGGCACCCGGGAGGCAGGCAGGGTGCTCCCTGGCCTGGGCCCCCACTGTCAAGGGGGCCACAAGAGCGAGCCCTGCCCCTGCCCCCCACGATCTCGGACGGGGTGTGCGGGTGGTTCCTTTCGTGCCGGAGCTCCCGAGCGAAGCGAACCCCCCACCCCTCCCCCTCAGAAGTCGTGGGGGAGGAGGAGGAGGAGGAGGAGGAGGAGGAGTAGGAGGAGGAGGAGGAGGAGGAGGAGGGAGGAGGAGGAGGGAGGAGGAGGAGGAGGAGGGGGAGGAGGAGGAGGGGGAGAGGGGGAGGGGGAGGAGGAAGGAGGAGGAGGAGGAGGAGGAGGAGGCAGGGAGGAGGAGGAGGAGGAGGACAGCTCGCTTGCCCCCTTAACGCTGGCAGCGCCCGAGAAAACCGCACGGGCAGAGGCCGCCGCCCCGGGTGGACGACGCCCTCCGGGAAAGCCCACAGAGGGGCCCGCGACGGGTGCGCGGCGCTCGCGGCGGGGTGCGCTGCGCGCGTGCGGGGCTCCGCCGCGGCGCGCCGCGCGCGCGGGACGCCCCCCGAGGGGGGGGGGGGCCGGGCGCACGCGCGGTGCGTCTCGGAGTCTTCGAGAGAGTTCTTTGATTTTTTTGGGGGGAGGCCCAGAGTGCCTTTCAGTTCCCGTCGTTCTGTCCTGGGCCGCTCCCTGGCCACGAGGTAGGGGGCCAGGAGCAGTCGGAGGCGAGCAGGATTGGAAACGAGCACGGTCATACATGAACGACGTGTACCACGCGCGCCTGGTGCGCCTGATACGCCACGTGCTTCATGGAGCCAACTTCGCAGAGCGGGTCTCGTTCGGAGAACTCCACGTGAAGTTCACTCCGTTTTGTTCGCTCGCTGTTTCGGGGTTCTGCATGGACCAAAGTCCACGCGAAAATCCGCTGCAGCACGTCTGCAAGGTCGGTTCAGTGACGTGCTCCACGTGAGCCACGTGTTGCCGCATGCTCCGGTCGCGTCGCGTGCGCGACAGCACACGTCGGGCAGTATACCGACCCCCCCCGCCATCTTTGCCCAGAGCAGACGCAGAGTGGTGGCGGGGTTGTCAGCCTGGTGAGCGGCGCGCGCGTCCGCAATCAGTTTGCGTTTGCTTTTGGTAGCGGTGTTGGACGAGTCCACAGCTCACACATATGCTCCCCCGGGCCATCCGTGTAAAAAACCAATGCCGACTGATCGCAGGATGCCCGCTCATGTCCCATGTGTTGCCGCCGCGTGTAGTACGCATTGCTATTGATAGTGATGAGTGGATTCGGGGGTCATTATTCCTTGTCGGCAGTTGGTCGAATGGGGGAGAGGGTGGTTTCAAATAGGGAGTAGTGTTAAACCCTCAACGACGGGGGTTGGAAGCGAGATCGCTCTAAACCACCTCCACCGAGAGAGTTGTTGGGATGCGTATTATACTCGGTTCACTGCGGTTGTGGTTCATTGCGCGTTGTCATTGGTATTGCTTTCCGACTAGCTTCAGATTTAGCGGCAGAGAGAGAGAGAGAGCATGTTAGAACGCCTGCTGACAGCGATGTGCCGATCCGTCTCACCATTGGTGCTGAATTGGGCACGATTGAGAAAACCCGTTGTTGGCGCCTGCTGATCTCGCGTATTGCGAATTATGTTACTGCTGCACGTTGTCGCCGCCCTCTGTTTGCCACTAGAGACAAGACACCATAAGCATTGCAGAAAGCGCGGGCTGTCACAGTTGGTTGTAATGTATGGGAGAAGGCGCCAAACTGATCGGACGCTCGTGCTACTGGAAGGGGGGAGCAGGAACAATAAAACCAGGAGCGAGGAGGATGGGGAAAGAGAAAGGAGGAGGAGGGGGAGGAGGAGGAGGAGGAGGAGGGGGAGGAGGAGGAGGAGGAGGGGGAGGAGGAGGAGGAGGAGGAGGAGGAGGAGGAGGAGGAGGTGGAGGGGGAGGAGGAGGGGAACGAGTCACATTTTTCCGGGCTCGGGGCGCCTGCTCGAAGCCGAGGCCAGCCGTGGCCAGAGCAGCCCCTCCTCGCGCCTTCTTCGGCGCTCCTGCTGGTGGCGCACGACGGCTGCACGGCGGCCCGGCACGCCCGAGGAACGGGACGGCCAGGGAGCGGCGCGGTTGTAAAGCGACGCGAAGATCGGGACAAAATCGGATCGGGATAGCTCGAAATCTCTGAGAATCGGCGGGTTTGGAGGACGTATTGGGCGCCGCGGCCGCTCCAGAGCGTTCCGGAACGCTCTGGGAGCGCTCCGGAACGCTCTGGAGCGATTTATCCCGATCCTAGCCCTGTTTTAGGTTGCGGGTCAGAGGTCCTGGCGGCCCGAGGTGCTCCACGGGGTGGCGCCCCGTTGCTCGCCTCGCAGCTGGCTGGCGCTCTGCGAAACCTCTCCTATGCCTCCGATCGAGGTTCTTGGGCAAGAGGAGTCGTCCTCGTCATCGTCGCTGCGCCGTCGGCGCTGCACGCTCCCCCAGCGAGCTTCTGCTCGCGCGCCCCTTGCCTCGCAGCTGGTGGGTGCTCCGCGAAACCTCTGCCTCCGATTGAGACCCTGGGCAGGAGGAGTCGCTTGCGATGTCGTCCTTGCGCGGACGGTACCTCACGTTCCCTCAGCAGGCTGCTGCTCGCGCGCCACAGAGGCGGCACTGCAGAGCGCCTGCGTGTGCCTGCCGTCTGGAGGCCATCCTGCGGGTTCGGGGGCGATGTCTCAGGCGGTCCCCGTGGCGCTCTCGGACCGTCCTGGAGGCTTTTGGGAGGCCCTCTTGGCCGGGCCTTCTTGGCCTTCTACAAACCACACGGGGACACGCGAGAAGCCCCAGGAGGCACGCGTGGAATTCCAGGCCATCTGGCGCCAGCGATGGCCTTCTCTGCCCCACTGAAAGGAGCGCGCGCCCGGGCGGGCGGTTTCTGGAGTTCACTCGGGAGGGACGCCGGACCGAGCGGACGCTGGGGCCATCCGGTGGCGGGCGACAAGGAGGGGTGAGGAACGGCACGGAAAGGAGGAGGAGGCGGAAAAGGAGGAGGAAGAGGAGAAAGAAACATGCTTACACTCATCTCCGTGGGTCTCCGAAGCTGGCGCCAGCTCTCGTGGTGCGAGGCCAGCCTCGCGGACTGGGGGGCCGCGATCACGCGCCTGGCTGGGCGCGCGCGCGCGTCTCCTCTGCGGCTTCCCCAGCAGGGTGAAGAAAGAAGCGAAGATCGGGACAAAATCGGATCGGGATAACTCGATATCTCAGAATCGGCGGGTTTGGAGGATGTATTGGGCGCCGCGGCCGCTCCAGAGCGTTCCGGAACGCTCTGAGAGCGCTCAGGAACGCTCTGGAGCGATTTATCCCGATCCTAGCCTTGTTTTAGGGTGAAGAAAGAAGACGAGGTGGAGGCGGCTGGTGAGGTACAGGGGCGGGAGGGAAGGTGGGCGGCTGGAGCAGGACGACAGGAGGTGTTGAATCCGGAGAGAGCGGGGGAGGAGAGGGATGATAGCGCACGAGGGGTGCTCGGCAGGACCGGCGGTTGCAGGACTACCTTCAGCAACCGTTAGCAGCATAGCGCACGGTGGATGGGCCAGGGGACGAACGCGAACGGCGCGGAAGGGGCGAGCACGTGCGGACGAAGTTGATGCGACAGTGGACGATGATGAGCCGCGCCGGCAGGGCGAAGGAGGAATGAGGAAAGGGGGAGGGGATAGGAACGGAGGGCGAGTGAGGATGAACGAAAAAGAAGTATGCAGGGTGAGAGGGGGTGGAAAAAGTTGGCGCAGGAGGGGACGGATAAATAGCAACAGCAGCAAGATTTGGTAGGAATGGAGGGCGAGGAGGGTTGGCGTTGCCGTCTCCACGAGTTCGCGATGGTCGCCGAGCGCGCTTCACGACTCGCAACCTGCCTGCTCGCAAAAGGTCCTACAAGCAAACGTCCGCCTTGATGCAACGGATCGCAGATCCCCTTCGGCGGATCCCGGCCATTGGCGAGTAGCTACTTTGCGAGCAGCGGAACGCGAGTGTCCAGTTGGGGTCCAGAGGAGGAGGAGGAGGAGGAGGAGGAGGAGGAGGAGGAGGACAGGAGGAGGAGGAGGAAGGAGGAGGAGAGGAGGAGGAGGAGGAGGAGGAGGAGGAGGAGGAAGAGGAGAAGGAGGAGGAGGAGGACGGAGGAGGACTCTGGGTTGGAGCAGTCGCGACTCGGCCCGCCGCGGGAGCTGCGGTTATACGGCGTGCTCGGACCAGCGGGCCGCTGTGCGAGGTCCGTGGCCCACGGCAGTCGACGGCAGGACGGGCGCCCGCGCCCGCCCGGGGGAGAGGTGGGGGGGAACGCTTGCCTTATGTCGGGCGTGTCCCCCTACAGGGGGATTTTCGACGAAAAATTAAGAAATACCCAAAACATCCCCCCCCCAAAGGTCAAAAAATGCTCAAACAATAGTCCCCAGATTATGTTTGGGCTATGGTTTGATTATTTTTGGGGTATTTTTTACTTTTCGTCGAAAATCCCCCTGTAGGGGGACAGGCCCGACTTAACGCTTGCCCTTTCACGTTGCGCAACCGTCCCGCCCACGCTGATCCCCCTCTTGGGCACCTTGGGGGGCCATGTGCGAGCCCTACCCCTACCCCCCACGATTTCTGAGGGGGCGGGTGGGGTTCGCTTCACTTCGCTCGATGTGAACCCCACCCTCCCCTCAGAAATCGTGGGGGGTAGGGGTAGGGTTCGCACGTGGCCCCCTACGCTTTTCAAAGCGCCATCCACTCGACCATCCACCCGCCCGCGCGACGACACGCAGCTGTATCATCGGTGCCGCTGGTGCGATATCTATATTGTTCGGGCTCGTTGCCGCCGCTCTTTGCTCTTCCACCACGGGGTCGTGCTGTCGTGCTGCGTCTGCAGACAGCGTCAGCTGCCCCGCGCGGCAGTGCGGGAGGGGCGGGCGCCGCCCGCCGTTTGCGCGACTGCGGGTCGGGGTCATGTCAAGCAGTGGCGAAGCGTCCCGGCGTGCCTATAGGCCTACCAAACAATGTTCTAAGAACCTTTTTGTGGTGTCCACGACGTGTTCTCAGAACATTTCTGGCTGGGTCTGTCGTGTTTTAAGTCGTCGGGCTTATGTTACAAGAAACTTGTTTCTGTTCTTAGAACATTTCTGGGTTCTGAGCACATGTCGTGGTAGGCCTATAGAAAGTGCCGGGACGGTCGGTCCCTGCTCAATCATGGCGGCCCGCTCGCGCCGGGGAGGCGCGCCTCTCTGCGGACCCCGCGGCGGGCGGACGCCTCCGGAAGCCCCCAGCCACGGGAAAGTCCTCGGCGGCGCAGGCTGCCTTCAGGGCCTCTCCTTTTTCTGCTCGAGCGTCGTCGCCGCCCGGCTTCTCCCGAGGAGCTCCTGCTCGCGCGGTGGAGAGCGCGGCGCTTGCCGCCAGCCGCGCGCGGTGTTCTTGGCCCCGAGGGGCCGCAACCGGGGGCGCGCTCTCTGGAGGGGAGCCCCTGGACCGATCGGACGCCCAGGCCATCAGGAGGCGGACGGCGGAGAGGAGGGGAGCGAGAGGACCAGGCTGAAGTCGGGCCCGTCCCCCCCACAGGCGGAAGGTTCAAGAACACTCCAAATAAAGTCATGGCTATTTTTGGAGCATGTTCTGACCATGTCTTACTTTTCCTCCACAATCCGCCTGTAGGGGGACATGTCCGACCTCAGACCAGGCCGTGGGCGGCAGAGAAGGGACAGGGGCAGAGGGAGAGGTGGGCCGGGTGGTGGCGGAGGGTTCTGGGAACGCGAGAACGAGGCGGAGGAGGAGAGGATGGCGCACAGCGGGTGCGTCAGCTGCACGCAAGGGCGACCCTTCGCCGGAGTGACGCTTGGTTCGGGGACTGCGTCTCTGAACTTGTGCTCGGCCTCGCGTCGGCGCGCGCAGCGTCGCATCTGGCTCGATGCGCAGTGCGTGCTGCAGCGCGCATTGGTTTTCACATGCGGGGCCTGGTCGACTGGGCGGCATGCTCTTTCGGCCCCAGGACAGGTCCCGAATCGGCCGCCGGTAACAACTTCAATCACTTCGTAAGTGTCGGCCCCGCCAGGCCCTTCAACCGATGCCTTCACGGGTGAAATTTCTATTTGCCAGCGTGGGCCCGGAACAGCATCTTGAATGTGCAACATGCGTGGTGTAATATGTGATATACGGTATGATAGATGGTGCGTGCGTATCTATATATGTAGATATCTCGATACATAGTTGTATCGAAGACGCCTGCGGCGAATCACCGCCGCCCCCTGCCTTTTGAAGTCGCCCATGTGGCCGAGCGTTGTGGCAAGAGCTCTGACAAGTTATTGGAGGGCCTCTGAGGAGCCTGGCTGCATCCTGAGAAGGCTTGCCCCCTCTTGCTTCCCCCCCTCGGCGCGCCGCCGAGATGAGGAAGAGCCCGCGGCAGGTCCGGAACAAACGCATCGGGCGACGAAATCTATACATGTCCACTGCTCCCTGGCCAGGCGCCCATCCTGAACCCAGGAGCTGTCTACACGCTCTCCTGGTGGCCAAGCCAGGAGGGCGTGGCGTATACGCCGCTGCTGGGTTCAGAGTGGGCCTGGGCCGACAGCGCCGGCAGGGGTCAGGGGGGGAAGGCCCGTGGGGGGGGTGAGGGGGCGGCCCAGGGGGGGAGCGGCCCAGGGGGGGGGGGGGGGGGGGGGGGGGGGGGGCGGCCCAGGGGGGCAGGATTCGGGGGAGGAAGGCCCAGTGGGGCAGGACTCGGGGGAGGCAGGCCCCAGGGGGGAAAGCCCAGCCCAGGGGGGAAGGCCAGGGGGCACAGTTCACGATTCGGGGGGGGGGGGGGGGAGGCCCCCAGGGGGGAGCCACGGGGGGGGAGGGTCCAGAGGGGAAGGATTCGGGGGGGGCAAGGGGAGAGGCCCGAGGCGGGGTGGGGTGGGGGGCGGGGGGGGGGGCCCGCGGTGGACACAGCTGCGGGCTCGGTGCTCGAGGCTCTCGGGGTGCTTTTTCTCCGGCCTCGGGGTGCTCTCCGGCAGCGTCGCCCGCCGGGGCGCGGAGGGGTGCGCCGAAGCACGGGCAAGGCTGGGCGGAGGGCCTGGCCCGGGGCCCAGGGGTCGAGTCGGGCACGTCCCTCTACAGGAGGCCTGTAAAACATGGTCTGGGGACGATGTGTTGACTGTGACGGACCATGTCTGGCGATTTTTTGGCTACTTCTATTCTTTCGTCCAGAATCTGCCCGACTAAGCCCAGGGGTCAACGGGGCGACCCCCAATCGCCCATCCCTCGCCGATCCGGGGTCCTGGGCGCCCCCCCCCACCCCCCACCCCTGAGGTCTCCCCCGTCGGGGGCCTGTATCCGGTCCGTGGTCTATCGGCGAGGCGCTTGGTCGAGTCCAGGTCCTTGCCCCTCCCCCCTCCCCGAGCCAGTCCCCTGCTTGGGAGCGTGAGGTCTCCCCCTGCCTGGGAGCGTGAGGTCTCCCCCGTCGGGGGCCTGTATCTGGTCTGTGGTCTATCGGCGAGGCGCTCTGTCGAGTCCAGGTCCTTGCCCCTCCCCCTCCCCGAGCCGGTCCCCTCGTTCTTCGTTCCCCCTCTTTTGGGCCCCCACGGCCCACAATGGTGGCTCAGCGTGTCGCGCCGCCAGGTCTGGCCCACCACGCCCCGGCACGTCCCAGCCCCGAAAGCGCCAACGTCCCGAGCTGCTCCCAGCCCCCCTCCCCCCGCGGAGCAGAGCGACACGCTATCAGCTCGCATGGCGCAGCGTGTCGCCAGGGCCGCCGCCGCGACACGGTGAGCACAAATTCTTAGCTGTGGCGCCCAGAACTCCGCCGTCGTGATCTCTTCTCAGCGTCGACCCCCCGAGGTCTGGACCTCTTCCTCGGGACTGGTTTTTTAGCCCCTGCCGTTTTCTGAAGGTCCCAAGGTTCGGTGAAGGCCCCTAGAGGCCCCGAACGGCGGCCCAAACCTACCGTCGCGATTTTTTCGCGACTAGAGAAGGTTGGGGGAGGGGGAAGAGGAAGAAGAGGAGGAGGAGGAGGAGAAGGAGGAGGAGGAGGAGGCGGAGGAGGAGGTGGACGCGGAGGAGGAGGAGGAGGAGGAGGACGCGGAGGAGGAGGAGGCGGAGCAGGAGGAGCAGGAGGAGGACGCGGACGAGGAGGAGGAGGAGGAGGAGGATGGGAGGAGGAGGAGACGGAGGCGGAGGAGGACGAAGAGGAGGAGGAGGAGGAGGAGGAGGAGGAGGAGGACGAAGAGGAGGAGTTGCCGCCACGCTGGGTCTCGAAGAGGAGGAGGAGGAGGAGGACGAAGAGGAGGAGGAGGAGGAGGAGGAGGAGGAGGAGGAGGACGACGAGGAGGACGAAGAGGAGGAGTTGCCGAGAGGAGGGGGGTACCGCGTGGGTCGCTATGCGATCTAGGCTCTGGAAGCGTTCCATGGGCCATGTCAGACGGGCCTCCGCCGAAGAATAATATGGTTGGCAGCTAGCCCAGGACCCGCAGTGGGCGCATCTGATGGCAAAGGCCAGGCAAGGGAGAGCCTCGGCAATGGACGTCCAACGGGAGGGGCCTCCCCCGACGAGGCATGGGGCCGCCCAGACCATGCGGGGGTGGACTTCCAACCATCCGCCTCTCCATCCACTGCCATGTCTCAGGTTCGAGTCGAGGGGGGCTCCGCAGACCGCCAGGCCCCCTCGGAAGTGGATCCCGGCCCTGGCGCCCCTGCCCCCGGAATCGGATACTGGCCAGACCAGGCTCGGAGGCACTCCGCGGGGTCTGTCGCATCGGTGTCAGCTCAGCCCCCCGCTCGCCTGCCCTCTATCTCTGAAGAGGGGCAACCAGCGACGCCTCCGAGTCCGTCGATCGAGGCCTCCGATTCTGACTGGCCCTCGAGGGGCGAGACCGGACCTGAGGTCGCCTCGTCGCCCGAGCCGGATTTGACTCGGCATCCTGGGGAGAACCAGGACGAGGGACCCAGCGCGCCCACTCCCCGAGCGGTTCGGGCGAAACTTCAGCAGCCCGACGACGTACCCAGCTGTATCCAGCGAGCCCGGACTGAGGCCAGGTCCGCGGCGACCAACCGCGAGTGGAGCGAACTCTCAGAGTCCTCGGACGCCAAAGCGCCCCCGGATCCAGCCGCCTCCCGGGTTGCCCGCCCCCGACCCAGCCACGGCCCAGATTCTGAGATCCAGCCCTAGCTCTGGCCTCAGGCAGGACATTCAGGGACTTCCCCAGGAACCTCCGGGACCGAGCTCCGAGGGACATCGCTTTGTGGCTGAGCGCGTTCAAGAGATCGAGGAGAGACTGGGTCGATCCCCTGACGGGCAGCGCGACCGCGAGCGATCTCCACGCAGAGGGAACTCTGACTTGACCTCTTTCTGGGTGACTCCGGACACGCAGGGCGCCGCGCATCTTGAGGAGGTCCCGGGGTCGGAGGAAGTCTTTGCCACGGGCCGCGGGGGGGAGACCACCTGGTCTAATCTCGCCGCTGCCGAGAGAGCGAAGTTTGACATTACAGACGCCTCTGAATGGAACAACATGGCGAGTTCCCGGGCCGCGAGGATCATGCCCCCCTCCCAGGCCAGGAAGATTCGGGAGGCGATTCCAGAGGAGATCGCGTCATCCAGGATGATCTGGAGATGGGGGCCGCAGGAGGGAACGTTCGCCGAACCTACCGCGAAATCTCGATGGTGTGTTCGTGGCCACCAGGACCCAGACACGGGATCCTTGACAGTATATATTGTCCCCCGCTCCTCAAACGACGTCGATGATGATGTTCATGCAAGCGATGATGAATTTCAACATGTTGGGGGATATCGCCGATGTGAAGAATGCCTTCACCCAGTTCGTCCGATCTTATGCGACGGGCCCGTGGCCCCCTGCATGTAGGGCCGCGTCATGGCGGGGGGGTCGATAGGGGGGGTCTCTGATCGAGCTGTCGGTGTGCGCTCACTGGTTAGACGACGCCCCAGTGTCCTGGAGGCGCGCGGCGACGAGCTTCCTCGTCGAGAAAGGATGCCGCCGCTGCCTTCTGGAGCCCTGCTGGTGGACCAAGCGAGATAAAGAGGGGGCGATCGAGAGCATGATTCTAATAGAAGTGGACGGCTTCATCATTGCCTCATTGGATGCCGATGCCAGGGCCGCCACGAGGAAAATGCTCGAATCCCGCGTCCGATTCGGGAAGTATCGTGACCTCCAGGCCGGGCCAGTAGAGTGTGCCTGACGTCGACTGACTCACAGCCCTTCCAGACTTATCGTGGGCCAAGAAGAGTATATCCTGGAAGAGTTACAACCGCTAAAGCTTTCCCCAGGACGTTTGTCTCGCAGAGACACCCCTCTCGAGGCCTCCGAGTTCAAAAGCTCGCGGTCTCTGATTTGCAAAATCAGTTGGGCGGTGCGAGAGACCCGGCCGGAGGCGGCAGGGATCGATTCAATTCTGGCGAGCCGCCTAAAAAGTCCGACGTCCTGGGACGCGATGTGCGCTATAACAAGTTAGTTCGTCATTCGCGCTCCACGGCCTCTAGAGGCCTGTTAGTTTGGAGACTCGACCCAGCTCGAATGACCTGCCTGGCCTTTTCAGACGCAGGAGGCTTCGGGGCCAGCGGGGGCCCCCTGGATTCCAAGGGCCTCCCTGAGGACCCAACCCAAGGGGCTTGGATGGTTCTCGCCGCTGACCGCGAGGTCCTGGAGAATCAGGCGGTCCGTGCCTCTCTGCTGGGGTGGAGGTCATCCAAATTGCGTCGTCGTGTCCCCTCGACTCTCGCCGGAGAGACTCTTGCCCTCGCCTCGGCAGTGGCCGAAGTCGAGTTCCTGCAGGTACTGTATAGAGACGCTGTGTACCAGGATATAGATCTTCCCGTGTGCTCTGGAGCGGTTGCTCCATTTACCATCGTATTACGCCAAGATTGCCGCCTAGGACATAGAGAGAGGCGAGTACATGTGGTAGACGCTAAGAGTGTGTACGATACTTGAGTTAAGGACGGTCTGGCCTTAGCCAAGGACCGTCGACTGCCCTGGACCTGGCGATGATATGTGACTCTCTGGAAAAATCTTCGGGAGTGATTCGATGGATACCACGCACCAAAATTCCAGTTGACCCATTGACCCAGGATAACATAACCAAAGTTTATGCGGCTCTGTTCGATCTGATGGCCTTCCGGAAAGCTGCTGCTAGTTGACGAAGCCAACGAGCTGGTTGACAGGCGGGCTGATCCACGGAGCAAAGGTCGCTCCCAAGCCGCTCCCGCCAGGGCAACCGCTCGGGCCAAAGATGGACTTCCTTCGTCGATCGTGAGGAAGTCTCTTCGTCGGGCCTGGGGACCGCCTAGCGCCCTCCTCTTTCTCCTCCTCCTCTCTTGTACGCTGTAATGTTGTTTCGCCCGTGCTGTTCTAGTCTTGCTGCGCCAGAGGCGACGCTACCTCTGGCTTGCGGAAGAGAGCAGTGCGAGGGCACTGCGTCCGCGGGTGCGTTAGCCTGCTAAGCCTACTAGAAAGTTCGACCTGTGTGGAAACCATGCTGGTTTTGTTGTTTATAGGTTTACCATGATGTAGGGCTGTGCACGGGATCCTGGGGAGAGATGTCCATGTGCACTCTCATCGGTTTTGACATTGTGGCTCAAGGCTTAAAAAGCATCTGCCGCTGCACCTGCTGCCACAGAGGAGGCGGAAAAAGGAGGAGGATGAGGAGGAGGAACAGCAGCAGCAGGAGGAGGAGGAAGAAGAGGAGTAGGAGGACCGCTCTCCTCAGCGACTCGGAAACTCCTGCGCCGCCGCCCAGGGCGCCGCGGCCGTCCCTGACAGCTCCGCCGCGGAGGGGGGCGCTGGCATTGCGGCCGACGCCAGGGACCCGGGCCGCCAAAAGGCAGCGGGGGGAGGAGAAGGAGGAGGAGGAGGAGGAGGAGGAGCAGGAGGAGGAGGACGAGCAGGAGGAGGAGGAGGAGGAGGAGGAGGAGCAGTGTAGACCCAAGAGTCACCAACGATGTTGGAATAAGCGAATAAGCCCTCCCCCCAAGCTCCCTCATAGGCCCCTGCAGCGGCTCATTTCCACAGAGGGACCTGCCTCGTTCGAAGAGATCCGTGTGAAGACCCTCAAGCATGCCAAAACATTGTTCTCGGTAGTTATTCAACGCCACGGATCAACCTGCCTGTTGCGTCTTGACGATCCGGGATCGTGCCAGAACGCCATTCCTGGGACTTCAAACCAGCGAATCATTTTAACAGTTGCGCCCCCATCATCGTGAATCCTTCCAGAACCCCATGTCTGGTACGTCGATCATGGACATATGTGAAACTCTTGCAGCTTTGCGTTCACAAGAATATGCGCGGCGCTACGGTGAGATCCACATATTGAAAAGGAGCCGCCCTCAATCCGCGAAGCTCTTGCAATGTTTAACAAGAGTGTGCGCGGCGTACATGCGAGAGCCGCAGTTTGAAAAGGAACCGCCCTCAATCCGTGAAAATCTGGCAATTGTTGAAAACGAGTGTGCGCGGCGTACAGGCGGGAACCACATTTCGAAAACCACCCGCTTTCAATCCGTGAAGGTTTTGCAAAGTTTGAAAGCAAATGTGCGCGGTGCTCAAGCGAGAGCCACATTTTGAAAAAGAGCCGCCTTGGATCCGTGAAACCTTTGCAAATGTCGAAAACGAATGTGCGCGGCGCTAAGGCCAAAGCCACATGTTCAAAAGGAACCGCCCTCAATCCGTGAAATTTGTTTTGCACATGTTCAACAAGAATGTGCGCGGCGCTCAGGCGAGAACCACATTTTGAAAAGGAACCGCCATCAATCCGTGAAAGTTTTGCAAATGTTGAAAACGAATGTGCGCGGCGCTAAGGCGAAAGCCACATTTTTCAAAGGAGCCGCACTTAATCCATGAATCTCTTGCAGATGTTGAAGGCGAATGCGCGCGGTGCTAAGGCGAGAGCCACATTTTGAAAAGGAACCGCCCTTAATCCGTGAAGCTCTTGCGCATGTTGAAAGCAAACGTGCGCGGCGCTGAGGCGAGAGCCACATTTTGAAAAGGAACTGCCCTCAATCCGTGAAACCTTTTTGCAAATGTTGAAAGCGAATGTGTGCGGTGCTAAGGCGAGAGACACATTGTGAAAAAAGGAACCGCCCCCAATCCGTGAATGGCTTGCCAATATTCAAAACGAGTGTCCGCGGCGCTGAGGCGAGAGCCACATTTTGAAAAGGAACCGCCCTCAATCCGTGAAAGTCTTGCAAATGTTAAAAACGAATGTGCGCGGCGCTACGGCGAGAGCCACATTTTGCAAAGCAACCGCCCTCAATCCGTGAAGCTCCTGCAAATGTTGAAAGCGAATATGCGCGGTGCTAAGGCGAGAGCCACATATTGAAAAGGAACCGCCCTCAATCCGTGAAGCTCTGGCAATGTTCGACAAGAGTGTGCGCGGCGCTAAGGTGAGAGCCACATTTTGAAAAGGAACCGCCCTACATCCATGAAACCTCTGCAAAGTTTGAAAACGAATGTGCGCGGCGCTGAGGCGAGAACCACATGTTGAAAAGGAACCGCCCCTCGACCCGTGAAGCTCTTGCAGATGTTGAAAGCCAATGTGCGCGGTGCACAGGTGAGAGCCACATTGAGAAGGAACCGCCCTCAACCCGTGAAGGTCTTTGCAATGTTTGACAAGAGTGTGCGCGGCGCTCAGGCGAGAGCCACATTTTGAAAAGGAACTGCCCTCAATGCGCGAAACCTTTTTGCGAATGCTGAACGCGAATGTGCGCGGCGCTAAGGCGAGAGCCACATTTAGAAAACCACCCGCCCTCCATATGTGAAGCTGTTGCCAAAGTTTAAGCTTCAGGGTCATAAGTTGTGAGGAAGTCTCAGGCGAAACCTCCGGCCAGCCCTCAAAACTGGCTTCGGGATGCGTCAGGGAGAAGTTATTTAGAAGGAGAAGGAACGGAGGAGGAGGAGGAGGAGGAGGAGGAGGATTTGGAGGAGGAGGAAGAGGAGGAGGACTAGGAGGAGGAGGAGGCGGAGGAGTAGGGAGAGGAGGAGGAAGAGGAGGAGGAGGCGGGGAGGATAAGGATGATGATGATGATGATGAGGAGGAGGAGGAGGAGGAGGAGGAGGGTGAAGAGGAGCAGAAGAAGGGGCGGCAGCGGAGGAGGAGGAGGAAGAGGCGGAGGCGGAGGAGGGGGAGGAGGAGGAGGGGGAGGAGTAAAAAAAGGACATGATGATGATAATGATGATGATGCTGATGATGATAATGATGATGATGATGACGATGACGATGACGATGCTGATGCTGATGATGATGATGATGCTGATTATTATGATGATTGTGATTGTGAGTATGATGATGGTGATGATGATGATGATGTTGCTGATGATGATGACCATCGTCATGGTCATGGTGCTGATGCTGATGATAGTGCTCATGGTAGTGGTGATGGTGGTAATGGTGATGGTGATGACGGTGATAATGGTGATGGTTATGATCATGATGATGATGATGATGATGCTGATGATGCTGCTGATGATGATGACCATGATGATGCTGATGATGACGATGACGATGCTGGTGATGATGATGATGTTGATGATGATTATGATGATGATGATGATGATGATGATGATGATGATGATGATGATGATGATGATGACGTTGATGAAGATGATGACGCTGATGATGATGATGATGATGATGATGATGATGATGATGATGATGATGATGGTGATGGTGATGGTGATGGTGATGGTGATGGTGATGGTGATGACGGTGATAGTGGTCATGGTTATGATGATGCTGATGGTGATGATGATGATGAAGACGACGAATATGCTGATGCTGATGCTGATGATGCTGATGCTGATGATGCTGATGATGATGCTGATGAGGATTAGGATGAGCATGAGGATGAGGAGGGGGAGGAGGAGGAGGAGGAGGAGGAGGAGGAGGGGAGGAGGAGGAGGAGGAGGAGGAAGAGGGGAGGAGGAGAGGAGGAGGAGGAGGAGGATGAGGAGGGGGAGGAGGAGGAGGAGGAGGAGGAGGAGGAGGAGGAGGCGCAGGATGAGGATGCGGAGGAGGAGCAGGACGAGGGCCAGGGAGGAGAAGGATGAGGAGAAGGCGGGGATGATAAGGAGGAGGAGGCGAAGGAGGAGAAGGAGGAGGAGGAGGAGGAAGAGGAGTAGAGTAGGAGGAGGGTGAGGAGGAGGAGGAGGAGGAGAAGGGGCGGAGGCGGAGGAGGAGAAGGAGGAGAAGGAGGAGGGCGAGGCGGAGGAGGAGGGAGAAGGAGGAGGAGAAGGAGCGGAAGGCGGAGGAGGACGAGGAGGAGGAGGAGGAGGAAGAGAGAAGTAGGAGGAGGGTGGAGGAGGAGGAGGAGAAGGGGGGAGGGGGAGGAGGAGGGGGAGGAGGAGGAGGAGGAGGAGGAGGAGGAGGAGGAGGAGGAAGAAGAAGAAGAAGAAGAAGAGGAGGCGGGGGAGGAGGAGGAGGAAGAGGAGGAGGAGGAGGAGGAGGAGGAGGGGGAGCAGGATAAGAATGATTGATGGTGATGGTGCTCGTGCTGGTGATGATGATGCTGATGCTGATGATGATGATGCCGATGCTGATGATGTTGTTGATGATGATGATGATGATGATGGCTGGTGGTGATGATTCTGATGACGATGTTTGTGATGCTGATTGTGATGATGATGTTGTGAATGAGGATGATGATGCTGATGGTGATGAGGAAGAGGAGAAGGAGGAGGTTGAGGAGGAGGAATAGGACCAGTGTAACCTAACACTCGCCCTCGATGCTGGACTACACCCTCCCTCCGAGCTCCCTGAAGGAGTTGCCCCGTTGGGGGGTAACCATTTAAAATCCCGAAGCGTGCCCAAACACCATTCTTAGGCTTTCATCGCCACGAGTTAACCTGATTGGAAGGTCTTCGCGATCCTGAATCGTGCCAGAACACCACTCCTGGGATTCCAACACAGCGAATCAACCTAACTGTTGCGCCCTGACAATCATGAGCTGGACCAACACACTATTCTTGGTACCTGAACCATGATAAGTCGTGAAGATACTACGAACTTTTAGAACGAATGTGCGCGGCGCGAAGGCGACAGCCACAGTTTGAACGGGAATCGCCCTCACTCCGTGAAGCTCTAAGACGAATGTGCGCCGGCCGCTCATGCGAGAATCACAGTTTGAAGATGAACCACCCGCAATCCGTGAAGCTTTTGCAAGCTTGTACAACTAATGTGCGCCGCGCTAATCCGAGAGCTGCATGTTTCAAACAGCCCGCCCTCAATCCGTGAAACCTTTGCACAAGTTGGAAACGAAAATGTGCGGTGCTATGTTGAGAACCACATTTCGAAAACCACCCGCCCTGAACCCGTGAAGCCCCTACAAGCTCTTAAGACGGATGTGAGCGGCTAAGGCGAGAGCCGCATTTTGAAAACGGCTCGCCCTCAATCCGTGAAGCTCTTGCAACTGTCTAGAACGAATGTGCGCGGTGCTAAAGCTAAAGCCACAGTTTGAAAACCAGACGCGCTCCATCTGTGAAGCTGTTTTCAATGTTCAAGCTTGAGGGTCACAAGTGATCAGGACGTCTCAGGCGAAACACTCGGCCCGCCCCTTCGACCGGCGGGGAGGAGGTACTTATAAGGGAAAAGAATGTAGGAGAAGGAGGACGAGGACGAGGACTAGGAGGACGAGGAGGACAAGGAGGAGGCAGAGGAGGAGAAGGAGGAGGCTGAGGAGGAGGAAGCAGGGGAGGAGGCAGAAGAAACGGACGAGGAGGAGATGAAGAAGGAGGACCTGTGCAAACCCAAGACTCATCAACGACGTTGCAGTCGGCCCGTACTCCAGGTTCCCTCTTCATATGTCCCTACAAGGATCTGTTGTTACTGGGGGAAGTGCCCTGTTGGAGGACAAGCGTCTGAAGACCAGGAGCTGTGCCAACACGCCGTTCCTATGATTCCAACAACGCGAATCAACGATATTGATGCGTCCTAGCGATCCTGAGTCGTGTCAGACTACCGTCCCTGGGATTTCAACCTTGCGATTCAACGAGATTGTTGCGCCCTGACAATTCTGCGTTGTGCCAGAGCGCCACTCTTGGGACTGCCGCCACAAAAATCTTTTAAACTGGTGTAAACTCAAAACCAGTGTGCGCGGAGCTACGGCGAGAGCCACGTGTTGAAAAAGGAGCCGCTCTCTATCCATGAAGCTTAAAACGAATGCGCGCGGCGCTAAGGCGAGGGCCACATGTTGAAAACGGCCCTCCCCCCATCCGCAAACAACTTTCGAAAACGAGTGTGCGCGGCGCTGAGGCAAGAGCAACAATTCAAAATCAGACGCCCTCCATCCTTGAACCTGCTGCAATTTCTGAGTATCAGAATCATACACGGTGAGGAAGTCTTAAGCGGAACGCCTGGCCCGCCCTATCGACACGTCTCGGGGTGCGACAGGGAGGAATTATTCATGAAAAGGACGCGGAGGAGGAGGAGGAGGAGGAGGAGGAGGAAGGCGGATTATGATGATGAGAGGAGGGGGAGGAGGAGGAGGAGGAGGAGGAGGAGGAGGAGGAGGAGGAGGAGGAGGAGGAGAAGGAGGAGGAGGAGGGGGAGGGAGGGGGGGAGGGGGAGGGGAGGAGGAGGAGGAGGAGGGGAGGAGGAGGAGGAGGAGGAGGAGGAGGCGGAGGCGGAGGCGGAGGCGGAGGCGGAGGCGGAGGAGGACGAGGAAGAGGAGGAGCAGGAGGAGCAGAAGAAGAAGAAGAGGAGGAGGAGGAGGTGGAGGAGGAGAGAGGACGTGGAGGAGGAGGAGAAGTAGGAGGAGGAGAGGAAAAAGAGGAGGAGGAGGAGGAGGAGGAGGAAGGCGGATGCGGATGAGGAGGAGGAGGATGGACTGGGTGTGTCCAATTCCCTAGTTTTCTTCGTAATGAAAGAATCACGGCGGCAGGTTTTGGGCTGTTTCCGGCCTCCAGTGGCTCTCACCGTGCCTCGGGGACAGTGAGAGAACAAAACAGCCCACGAGACTGGTCCTGGGGCAGGAATCCAGACCCGTGGGGTCGACTGTGCAACAAAGTCGCGACGTCGGAGCTCTGGGAAGAGGGGCGATGTCTAGGGGGGGGGGGATACCATGGCCGGGGCCATGCTACGTGCCCAGTTTCCATGGCTCCCTCTGCCCATTTCAGTGCATCCCTTCGCCCCCCTGGGCCGCGCACGCGCTTCGGGGTACGGGTTGCCATTTCTCCTCTCGGACGCCCCCCTCTTGGCCGCCCCTCTTCTTGGACGCCGCCGACTCGAGGACAGCGGGCAGTGAGTTGACATGGATCAGTGGGCTGATGCGGACCCGCCTCCTATGACCATTCAGAACTTCACGCGCAGATCGAGGCGAGTACTATTGTCAGATCGTCTTGCCTTTCCCAAGTCATCGGGTTCGATATGCTAACGCTGTGTTGTAAGCTGTGCGAAAGAGAACACGGATCGAGGATGGGGGGAATGGGGGAGGCTTGAGGAGGAGGAGGAAAAGGAGGAGGAGGACTAGTGTAAACCCAAGAGTCATCAACGATGTTGGAATGAACCCTCCCTCCAAACTCCCCCCTCAGAGGCCCTTGCAACGGTTCATTTCCATTGAGGGAACTGCCTCGTTGGAAGACAACCATCTGAAGACCTTGAAGCATGCCAAAACAATGTTCTCGGGATTTCCACGCCACGGATCAACCTGACTTCTGCGTCCTGACGATTTGGAATCGTGCCAGAACGCCATTTTCGGAACTCAACACCGCTAATCAGCATAACTGTTGCGCCCGCATAACCTTGAACCGTTCCTAAACACGATGTCTGTTACGATGATGATAAGAATCCGTGAAACTCTTGCCATTTTTTGAACGAGTGTGCGCGGCGCTAAGGCGAGAGCCACACTTTGAAAAGGAGCCGCCCTCAATCCGTGAACCTTTTGCATTTTTGTAAAAACGAATGCGCGCGGCGCTAAGGCGGCATTTTCAAAAACACGACCCGCCCTCACTCCGTGAAACTCTCGCGAATTTTCGAAACGAGTGTGCGCGGCGCTAAGGCAGGAGCCACATGTTCAAAAGGAACCGCCCTCAATCCGTGAAACTCTTGCAAATGTTTAAAGCGAGTGCGCGCGGCGCCAAGGCGGCATTTTCAAAAACACGACCCGCCTTCACTCCGTGAAACTCTTGCGAATTTTCAAAACGAGTGTGCGGTGCGCGGCACTAAGACAGGAGCTACATGGAGCTACATGTTCAAAAGGAACCGCCCTCAATCCGTGAAACTCTTGCAAATGTTTAAAGCGAGTGTGCGCGGCGCTAAGGCGAGAGCCACATTTTGAAATCGACCCGCCCTCCATCTGTGAAGCTGTTGCCATTGTTTGAGCTTCAGAGTAATACATGTGAGGAAGTCTCAGGCGAAACGCCCGGCACGTCCTAAAACACTTGCCTCGGGGTGCGAGCGAGGTTGGGGGGGAAGGGGGGAAGGTTGGAGGAGGAGGAGGAGGAGGAGGAGGAGGAGGAGGAACATGCTCGGCATTGCGCTCCGCATCCTGCCGAAAGTTCCCGCCACCTCCTCGCCCTCCTTTCCTGTCACCTCCTCTGCTCCCTACTCGGCTCAGCGGTCGCGGAGCTGCCGTGCGCTTCTTTGGGCTCCCGCTCCCCCTCTCCTTCTCCCTCCCCTTCCCAGCTTTCTTGTTCTTGCAAGCCAAGAGGTTGACACCAACAACATCGGCGGGGTGCCTTCACCGAGGGGAGATGCTCCCGATCTCGGCGATGGTGGTCATGTTCGAGCGTTCTAAGTGGCCGAACTATTACCACCAACACCGAAATCTAGGATCTCCTTCTCCCCGGTGGAGGGAACCCCCTGTGTTGGTGCTGGTGCCCATTTCCAGGCTTCTAATGTTCCCCTCGGCTGCTCCCCATCCCAGCTCTCCGCCCTGCTTTCTGCCCCTCCCCCCTCCCCCCCCTTCGCTCGGCCCCTCCCCTCGCCAGTCTTTCTGCTTGCCGCCCTTGCCCACGGCGCCCCTCTGGGGGTGGGAGAAGCCCTGGAGACCCGGCAGACCTCTCGCGCAGCAGATCCGCCCCCCCGCCCCGCCGCCCTCGCGCGAGAGGGGGCCGGGGGAGGCCCGAGCGGGGCCGGCGAGCGGCGCGGCACGACACGTCGAGCCGCCCGGGGCCCCGCCGGAGGCCCCCGCGGAGGCAGCCTGGACTCGGGGGCCCCCGAACGGTGTGGTGATCGCACCGTGTGGTGAGTCGGCGGGGACTCGGGGTCGCCGCACGGTCTCGGGGCCCGGGTCGTTCTCCGAGGGCGTCTCTCGGGCGACGGGGGCATCCGAGGTCCTAAGGCCGTGCGTTGGCGGGCCGTGCGGTGAGGTCACTCGGGGTTCCGAGGTCACCGCACGGTCTGTCGCCGCGCGGCTTTGGGACCCCCCTGTGGACAGGCAATCTTCGTTGGCCTCTTCTCGGCTGCACGTATCGGCCTTCCTCCTCCCCCCTCCTCCCCCCTCAATCGACGAAGACAGAGCGCCATAAACATAAACTTTTGACGCTCCGCGCGGATTTCTCGGATCCGCGCTGGGCCCCCCGGCGGCGCCTCCAGCGCCGCCCCTGGCGCGCTCCGCGCGCCAGCTCCGCGCGCCAGGGAAGGGGGCCCAGCGCAGATCCAAGAAAGCCGCGCGGAGCGCCAAAAGTTTATGTTTGTGGCACTTTTGTTCTTCTACTCCAGTGGCCGGTGCTTTTTCCCGAAAGGGGCAGAGGCCCAAGGCTCTCTTTTATTTAACAGGTAGACCTGTCCCCCGGTGCCACATTCGAAGAGGGCCGGGGCCGGGCCGAGGGATGCTTTCCTGGGTGAATTAACAGGTCGACAGGGGCCAGCGGACTCAAAATTCAGGACGTCCCGAGCGAAACGCTGGTTTGGGAAATTCCGATCGATAAAACACAGGGTGAAGTAAGCATTTTCGGTTGTTGCGAATGTCTCGAGCGAAACGCTTGTTTTGCATAATGTGTTGAGAACGTCTCTAGCGAAAGGCTTGTCTTGTGCTATAGATCGTTCCTCTCCTGGGGACCAGGATTCGGAGGATGCCTCAGGTGACATGCTTGCTTTCACGTGCCCAGGTCTTGAGGATGTCGCCAGTGAAGTGGTGGTTGCTCTTTTACTTCTGGCATGGGCCAGGGTTTTCAGTTGCCAACGCGTGCGCCAACCAATTTTGGCAACCACGCGGCCCACATTCCCCCTACTATCCCTCGTGGCTGGTGCTTCGCATGGTGAAGTCCCCTTTCCCTCAGTGGGGAAGCTGGCAATTCTCATCATCCGCGCACTGGTCGTATGGGAGAAAACAAAACAAGGCTGGGGCGAGGAGAACTCCGTCCCAGAGCGTTCCAGAACTTTCCCAGGGCGCCCCGGAACGCTCCGAGCAGGCCGCGACGCCCGAGACATCCTCCAGAGCCGCCAGGTCCCAGAGACTCCCGATCCCCAGACCCCCGACGTCGTGTTGTTTTTGCAACGTCGACCCCCAAAGGTCTGGACCCCTTCCCCAGGACCAGTCTTTCATCCTGAGTTGTTTGTTGGTCCCGGGGCCCTTTGAGGGCCCCCGGAGACCGAAAACAGCGAACAACCCTCAATTTTGATGTTTTTTCGCGACGCGAGGGGGTCTGGGCCTATCCCCACCCGATGCTGTCCTCGTCTTGGCTTCGCCTCGACGCAGGAGCGGCCCCTCGCCAGAGGGACCTTTGTCGCAGGCCTCGGAGGTTGACACCAACACCAATGTCGGCGGTGTGCCTCCACCGAGGGAACATCCTGGCTTCCAGGGTGGCCGAAACATTACCACCAACGCCGAAATCGAGGATCACCTTCCCCTGGTGGAGGCAACCCAGGCTTCTAATGCTCCCCTCGGCTGCTCCCCATCCCAGCTCTCCGCCCTGCTTTCGGGCCTCCCCCCTCCCCTCCGTCTTTCTGCCTGCTGCCCTTGCACAGTCTTTCTGCCTCCTGCTTTCCCATGCCCCTCACCGTCCCCAGTCTCTCTGCCTGCTGCCCCTGCCCACGGAGCCCCTCTTCTGGTGGAGGCAACCCCCTGCGTTGGTGCATGGTGCCCGCTTCCAGGCCTCCTACTTACTCTGGTGCGCGGCGTCCGGGGGTGCTCGCTGCGGGCCAAGCCCCCAGCCACGCAGGCCTCTCTGCACTGTCGCACCGCACGCCGCGGCCAGGAGAAGCCGCGCACCAAGGGTCGCCCTTTGACTACAGGGTTCAGCCGGGCCTGTGCCCCCTGCAGGAGGAATCACTGTTCACAAATAGTCAAAAAAATAACTCTGGGGACGATTTTGTTTAGCATCTCCGGGCTATTTTCCGTACTTTCTGGGGTACTTCTCTTTTCATTTTTCGCCCAAAATCGCATTGGAGGGGGACAGACCCGACCTAAGACTGGGGTCACCTCTCACGTGTGGTCGATCTTCCACCTCCCCGCCGGCCCGGCATCCCCCAGACTCCGGATCGATCGATTCGAGATTCAGGCAGCCACGCGCAGACGGGGGTGGAGGGAGGGGGGAGGGCTTCTTAGAAGCAGCTTCCTTCTAAGAAGCCCTCCTCCCTCCCTCCATCCCCTTGTGCGCACCGCCACTTCAGGGCTGTCGGGCGCTGTCGCCGATCCCCAGATTCGGGGGTGGACAGAACACCCAACAGTGACACGTCGATTAGTGAATTGTCCGTTTTCGGTTTTCGAGAGGGCGCCGTGGCCGTTGTTTTCCAGGCTTGCGCCCGCCAGGTTTGGGCCTCAGGTCGTTTTCACTAAACCACGTTTTGTTAAAGGGAGGTCTGTCCATCCTCGACGGATGTTCTCCCCGCCTCGGGAGGCGTTCCGGCAGCCGCGCCCTCCCCCCGGGGCGCTCTCTTTGGATAGTGCCCAGAGATCGTCCCGAGCGGCCGCAGGAGAGCCGAGCTTGCCCTTTCCGCCCGAGAGCACCAGGGTCCATGCCGATCCGACCTTTTGACTCCAGACCCGCCGTGCTTTCGCAGGCCTCGAGATTGACACCAACACCAAGATCGGTGGTCTTCCTCCACCGAGGGAAGAAGATCCCGATCTCGGCGATGGTGGTAATGTTCTTGCTTCCAAGGTGGCCGAAACATTACCACCAACGCCGAGTGCCTCCACCGAGGGAAGAAGATCCCGATCTCGGCGATGGTGGTAATATTCTGACTTCCACGGTGGCCGAAACATTAATTACCACCAACGCCGAAATCTAGGATCCTCTCCCCCCTGTGGAAGCAGCCCCCTGTCTTGGTGTTGATGCCCATTTCCAGGCCTCCAATGCTTGGCGAGATTCCACGAGCAGGGCGGAAACTTCGCCCCGCGGAGATGTCCGCGCGGTTCGCCCTGCCTCGCCGTGGCTGCAGCGCTTCCGCCGTGCACCTCTGCGGAGGCATCCGCCCTATGTTGTTCTCTTTTGCGGCGGACGTTTCCGCCGTTCGCTTCCGCAATTTTTTGGGGGGTGCACGTGCGACGCAATGAGAAGTCGGAAAATTACCCCTAAAAAGTACGGCGGATCCAGCGCGGCCTCGCCTCCCAGGGTCTGCTTCTGCCCGGGAGTGTTCTCGGCAGAGGTCCCCGCCTGTGCGGCCAGTCGGGGGGGCGAAGTCTTGATCAGCACGCAGAGGCGGAGGAGGAGGAGGAGGAGGAGGAGGTCCAGTGTGAACCTAAGACGCGTCAGCGATGTTGCAATGAAGCCCCCCTCGAAGATCTCTCTTCCTGAGCCCTGCAGGAGTTTTTTTCCATGGGGAGCGACCCATGTTAAGGCACCCGTCGAAGAACTTTCAACCGTGCCAGAAATCAGTTCCTGGCATGTTAACGCCGCGAATCACAGTGACTGCTGCGTCCTGAGAATCCTAATCCGTGCCAGGACACCACTCTTGGGATTCCAACACAGGGAATCAACGTGACTGTTGCATCCCCGCAACCTTAAATTGTGCCAGGACGCCATTCCTGGGAGTTCAACCTGACGAACCCATCAATTTGCTGCAAGCTTTTAAGGCGAATGTGCGCGGCGCTAAGGCGACAGCCACATTTTGAAAGCCAGTGGCCCTCCATCATTGAAGCTGTTCGACTGTTTAAGACGAGTGTGCGCGGCGCTGAGGCCAGAGTCCCATTTTGAAAGCCAGACGCCCTCCGTCTTTCAAACTGTTGCAAAAGAAACGCCCAGCCCGCCCTACCGACACGTCTGGGGATGCGACAGGAAGGAGTTGTTCGTAAGGAAGAGGGAAGGATGATGATGATGATGAGGAGGAGGAGGAGGAGGAGGAGAAGGCGGGTCCCCGGATAGAGGCGGGGGATGTCGGCGAGGCTGGGGGGGGAGGTGGAGGAGGGTTCGATGAATAACAAAATGCATGAACACAAGCTTTCGGCGGTCCGCTCGGATCTCGTGGATTGGCACGGGACACCGTGGCGGCGCCTCCGGCGTCGCCCCTGGCGCGCTCCGCGCGCCCGGGAGGGTGGGGGGGGGCCAGAGATGGCCCAAGAAATCCGCGCGGACTGGTGACAGTTCTTTGTTTATCCCGTGCGCAGACCTCCGACGATGTAACGTATCCAACCCGCGGCCCCGGAGCTCCGGACAGACCCATTCCCCAGGGACCCTTTTTCCACCCCGGATCCACTCTTGACTGCCCGAAAGCGACCCCCCTAAGGCCGAAAGGTATGAAAAACGCTCAGGTTGAACAAGAATGCGCGGTTCGGATGTTTGGCTCTTTTCTTCCAAGGAATCGGCGGCCCCCAAGCGGCGCGGTGACCACACCGTGTGGTGAGTCAGTGGGGATTCGGGGTGACCGCTCGGTTTTGGGACTTGGGTCGTTCTCCGAGGATGTCTCGGGCGACTGGGGCCTCCAGGGTCCCAAAACCGTGCGGTGACGGACCGTGCCGTTGGGTATTTGGGGATTTCGAGGCCACAGCACGGTCTGTCACCGCACCGCTTTGGAAACCCCGGAAAAGGAATGGATGATGGACAAAATCTTGCAACACCCGTGCGACGGTTGCATAGGCCAGAACCTCAACGCGCCCCTCTGTCCCCGATTCGATGTTGGTTGGCATCGCCAGCGGGGCGCAGGATTTCGGCCAGTCGGCAGATCGACACACAGTGGAGGCCCATGCCAAGAAACACCCTGCTTGCCTCCAGGGTGCCCTGGGTTTCTTGGGTTTCAATGGTTCTGGTGTGGAAGGCGCGACAGTGCCATACCAACAAAAAATGACGTTCTTGGGTCTCCAGGTTGCTTTTCTTGTAGAAGGTTTCTTGTAGACTGGCCACCACTGTTCCGCGGCGCAGCCCGCCAATATTTAATTGGGGGCGCGGGGGGTGTATACAAAAATCAACAGACGTGCAAGGCGCAGGATCTTGTCCATGAGCCAGAGGAGAGGGTGGGGATGGGTGCCGCCCGGCTCCTCAAGCCGTACTGCGATTGGACACTTGATGTGTTGCTTTTTGCCAGCGACGCCGCGTCGGCATTTGAAGTGGAAATGGCCAGCATCAACATGGCAACGGCATTCGCATTTCGAAAACTCGGTAAACATCTTTTCGCGCTCCGCTCTGATGTCTCGGATCCGCGCTGCGACCCCCCTGCGGCGCCTCCGGCGCCGCCCCTGGCGCGCTCCGCGCGCCAGGGAGGGGGGTCCAGCGCGGATCCAAGAAATCTGCGCGGGCCTCCAACAGTTTATGTTTATGCCGTTTCTCCCGGTTCTAAAATCGGCATTTGACATGGCAGTGGCCAGCATCAACATGGCCACGGCATTCGTATTGCAAGCTAGTCACTTTACGCGACATGTGGACTCACAGCAATCCCGATCCAGGGCGCTCGCCCTGAGAAAGAAAGGTGTTAATTCCCTACCTAGGCTCTGCCTAGAAGGGTTCTTACTCTCTGAGCTTAAAGGGGCCGGGCAGTGGGGCTCGCCCCAGGTGGTTCCCCCAGGATCCGCCCCGCGGTTCCCCCAGTTACGTCCCCTTAGCTTAGCGTTGCTTATCTAATATTAGCTTAGCTTAGCTTCATCTTAGCTTAGCTTAGTTTCATCTTAGTTCAGGTTTATCTTAGCTTACCTTACCTTCATCTTAGCTTCGCTGAGCTTTAGCATAGCAGAGCACAGCATAGCATAGCCTAGCGTAGCATAGCATAGCACAGCACAGCATATCATAGCATAGCCCAGCATATCATAGCATAGCCCAGCATAGCATAGCATAGCGCAGCATAGCATAGCAGAGCATAGCGTAGCATAGCGCAGCACAGCACAGCACAGCATAGCACAGCGCAGCATAGCATAGCATAGCATAGCATAGCAGAGCAGAGCAGAGCAGAGCAGAGCAGAGCAGAGCATAGCAGAGCGTAGCATAGCATAGCATAGCGCAGTACAGCATCCACTAGGCAATGCAAAGCAAAAGCAAAACCAATGCGAAATTGTAGACGTAGATGTAGATGTAGGTGTAGGTGCAGGTGTGTATGTAGGTGTAGATGTAGATGTAGATGTAGGTGTATCTGTAGGTATAGATGTAGATGTAGATGTGAGTCTCGCTGTTGATGTAGATGTAGATGTAGATGCAGGTGTAGATGTAGATGTAGCTGTAGGTGTAGATGTAGATGTAGGTCTAGATGTAGATGTAGGTGTCGATGTAGATGTAGGTGTAGATATAGATGTAGATGTAAAGAGCTCCCCAGTGCCCCGCCCTCATCTCCGTGCCTGCTTGCTTTTGCTGCTGTCTCGGCGACTTGCTGCCTGCTTCTGCAACTGCTTCATTTACGGCGTGGCGTCGGCGGTTCTGGCGATACTACTATTACTACTACTACTACTACTACCATTACTACTACTACTACTACTACTACTACTACTACTACTACTACTACTACTACTACTACTACTACTACTACTACTGCTACTGCTACTGCTACTGCTACTACTACTACTACTACTACTACTACTACTACGACTACTACTACGACTACGACTACGACTACGACTACTACTACTACTACGACTACTGCTACTGCTACTGCTGCTACTACTACTACTACTACTGCTACTACTACTACTACGACTACTACTATTTCTACTACTGTTATTACTACTACTACTGCTGCTACTGCTACTTATACTACTACTACTACTACTACTACTACTACTTGCTGCTACTGCTACTGCTTACTCTACTACTACTATACTACTACGACGACTACTACTACGACTATTAACTACTACTTCTACTTCTACTTACTACTCTACTACTACTACTACTACTTACTACTACTAACTACTACTACTACTACTACTACTACTACTACTACTACTACTAACTACTACTACTACTACTACTACTACTACTACTACTACTACACGACTACTACTACTACTACTACTACTACTACTACTACTTACCACTACTACGACGACTACTACTACTACTACTACGAACTACTACGAACTACTACGAACTACGACTACTACGACTACTACGACTACTACGACTACTACGACTACTACGACGACTACGACTACGACTACGACTTTTTTTTACTACTACTACTACTACTACTACTACTATTACTACTACTACTACTACTACTACTACTACTACTACTACTACTACTACTACTACTACTACTACTACTACTACTACTACTACTACTACTACTACTACTACTACTACTACTACTACTACTACTACTACTACTACTACTACTACTACTACTACCGCTACTGCTACAACTACGACGATGAGGAGAATGAGGAGGACGGCGTTTACCGCTCCTACTAATGTTGCTTTCCTAGAGGCTCCAGCTCCTAGGTAGGGTCGCACTGGTTAAATGTTTTATTCATTGTTTTGCCGATCGGCGCGGGCCCCCACCCCCCCCCTTCCATCCCCCATGGAGTAGATCTTGGCTGCTTTTTGGCGCCAGCTTCGAGCGGGTGGAGCCTCCCCCATGCAGAGGCCGCACTCCTGCAGACAGTCGCCCTCAGCAGAGGTCTGGAGCCAGACCCCCCCACCTCCCCCCCCCTTGCCGCCCAATGTCGAAACGCCGAACAAGACAACGCTCACAGAGGGGGCGACCACGCCGCGGGCAGGCGGGAAGAGCAGGAGGAGAGGTGCCGTCGCCCGTGCTGTCTCCTTCTCGTCCCGCTCGCCGGCACCTCCGTCGGCCGTGCGTGCCGTTTTCCATGAAACGCTCCCCTCGCAGCAGACGGTGGGGCGGGGGGGGGCGTTGGCAGCGATCGGAGATCTCTTATGCCATCGGGTGCCATGAGGACCAGTGCAAACCCAAGACGCTCCAGCGATGCTGCAGTATACCCTCCCTCCAAGTTCCCCCTCCATTGGTTCCTACAAGATTTCGCTTCACTGCGGGAAGGGCCCAATTGGAAGGCAACCGTCCGACTGAGAGCACGATCCCGGAGAATCCAGCGACGCGATTCAACGTGACTATTGCGTCCTGACAGTCCTAAACCGTGCCAGAATGTAGTTCTGGGACTTCAGCGCCGCGTATCAACGTGGCAGTTGTGCCCTGACACTCCTCAATCGTGCCAGGAACTGCTGCAAGCTTCAAAACGAATGTGCGCGGCGCTAAGGCGAGAGCCACATGTTGAAAAGGAGCCGCCTTGCATCCGTGCAAGACGAATGCGCGCGGCGCTTAGGCGAGAGCCACATTGTGAAAACGACCCGCTCTCCATCCCTCCTTCCGTGAAATGGCTGCAAACTTTTAAGACGAGTGTGCGCGGCGCCAAGGCGAGAGGTACATGTCGAAAACCACCCGCCCTCCGTCCGTGAAGCTGGTGCCGATACCACGCTTCCGAGTCACAAGCGGCGAGGACGTCTCCTGCGAAACGCTTGGCCCGCCTTGCCGACACGTCCGCGGGTGCGACAGAGAGGAGCTACGTATACGGAGTAGGGGTGGAGGAGGAGGAGGAGGAGGAGGAGGAGGAGGAGGAGGAGGAGGAGGCGCAGACGAGGAGGAGGATAGGTAACGAGGGGGCGCAGGAGGTTGTCCGTCCGCCGAAGAGGCACAGACGAGGCGCAGGCCCGCCCCCCCCCGATGCCGCCGCCTCCGCCCCTCTCCTCCCTCGAGCCTCCCTGGCGCGGGCTCGGGGCTCTCGTTGCCGCTGTCTCTGCCAGCAGAGGCCGCCCCCCGCCCCCTCCTCTCCCCAGCCCCGCAGGAGCTGGCGAGGGCGGCGGTGCTCCGCTCCTTCCAGCAGGAGCGGGACGCCGGCCTCACCCCGACGTCGGCCGCCGTGGAGGGGCGGGGGGGCGGCAGGGGCTGCGCCCCCTCCCCCCCCCCCCGGGGGCCGATCGACGCTCCGCCACAGGAGCACACGCAGAGACGGTTTGGCGGTCGCGGCCTCGCGCGCACGGCGACGAGGCGGAGGAGGGCGAGGGCGGCGACCGAAGCCGCAGCACGCACAGTCATCCGCCAATGGACTGTTTCTGGGCTTCGGGTGGGGGGGGGGCAGCGTACACATCACGACTGGGAGCCAGCGACCTTGTACACCGCCATCCGAAGGTACAGGCAGATATCTTCGGCGGGTGTCTGTGAACATGCTTTCGTGGCGCGGATCGATCCGGGATTCGTGGTTCGACGCGTTAGCTGCGAGGGGCTGCGCATGTCGCGCGGGGTTGCGGATGTTCTGACTGACAACGGTTGCGCACCACATGCGGTCGGGAACGGTTGGATGGCGTGTCGCTCCGCCGGCTCTGGCTCACCGCGCCTCGGCTCGACACGCTGTCCACTTCCCAGTCCCCAGGCGTTAACGTCCCGAGCCTTTGCCGAGCCTCCCGCCCCGAGGAGCGGAGCGACACGCTATCCACTCGCAAGGCATAGCGTGTCGCCGAGGCCGCCGCCGCGACACGCCATGCTAACATTTCCGACCGTAGTTTTCAAGCAATGGCGAAGCGTTCTGGCGTGCCTTAGGCCTGTGAATCAAAGTTGTGAGAACCTTTTGTGGTTTCCACGAAATGTACTTAGAACATTTCTGGCTGGGACTGTCTTGTTTTTACACATCGGGAATCTGTTCTAAGAACATTGTTTTTGTTCTTAGAACCTTTTTGGGTTCTAAGAACATGTCGTGGTAGGCCTATAGGAATGCCGGGACGGTTGGTCCCTGCTCAATAGTTGCGAGGGGTTACGGATGTTGCGTGGAGTCACGGATGTTCTAACAGCAGTTGCGCAGCACAGAAGTTTTGCTAGGCGACATGTCCGCGTGGTTATCTTCCGTGTGTTTTTGTGTGAACGTCGGGATTTCAAAACGCACAGATCTAACAATGTAGCGTATTCGATTGAGATGGAGTCCTGGATTCGTAGGCTCCAGATTCTTGGTCCGGCTGATCTTGACTCAGCCCGCCAAGAATCTAAGGGAGAAAGCGGGGGCACTTCGCAGAGGCAGGGATCAGCCTTTGCCTGCCCGCTCACGCGGAAGTGACGGACGAAGCCCGCATCCTCTTGACGTTCGCACAAATCGTCACGAACTGCTGTGACGGCGTGGCGGTGTGTCAGGCACCCCGCGGCCAAGGCGGTGCCTCTGGGCCAGAGGCTGCGGTCATGGTGGTGCAGGTCGTGGGCCTTCGCGCGGGCACGAGCGCGATCATGGCGGACGATGCGCGGTGCCGAGTGCGACGACAGGAAGCGAGGAAACGACGATGATGCGCTGCCATCGTGGTTGCCTCGGCGGTACTGCAGGCACCGCGCTGCCGAGGCCGCGCCACTGGGCCGGGGGCTGCGGCCACGGCGGTGACTGCAGATGGTCTGGGCGCGCGCGCGAGGGCGATCGTATCGAATCATGCGCGGCGTTTGAGTGCGATGGCAGGGACTGAGGATGATGGGGATGGTGATGCTGCTGATGATGATGATGATGATGACGATGATGATGATGATGATGATGATGATGCTGATGATGATGATGATGATGATGATCATGATGATGTTGATGATGATGATGGTGATGAGGACGATGGTGATGATGATGCTGATGATGATGCTGATGATGATGATGATGATGATGATGGTGATGCTGATGATTA
>CAUYUJ010016093.1:35339-125339 GCA_963575745.1 Prorocentrum cordatum | reverse complement strand
CCTCCTCCTCCTCCTCCTCCTCCTCCTCCTCCTCCTCCTCCTCCTCCCCTCCCCCCCGGAGCCTTTGGAAGCGCCCGTTGGACCCCTCTTGGAGCGCTCTTGGGGCCGTCTTGGGGCCCTCTTGGGCTGCTCTTGGGGTTTTCCTGGGTCTTCGTGGATCCAGCTTGAGGCCCTGGAGGGCCGTCGAAAGCGAAAAGGCGAGAAGGCAAACACCATTACTGTTCTAAGCTGTTTGAATGGGTTGAACTGCTTCCCTGGGAGGCTCCGTGGCCACTTGGAGCCGTCCTGGGGCGGTCTTCGGGCCTCTTGGAGCATGTTGGAAGCCAACTAGAGCTATCTTGAGCTATCTCGAACCATTTTGGAGTTTATCTTCGGCTCTCTGAGGTTCTCTTGGAGCCATCCCGGGCCATCTTACCCGCGGCCCCTCCCTTCAGACCCAGAGGAGGGGGGAGGGAGAGGGGTCAACACGCCCTCCCCGCCCGCAGGCTTTTTCGTTCACTCCCACACGCCCTCCCAACACAGACGTAGCCCCTTTGCCTCAGCATGTTCAGCGGTCGTCTGGTCGGGCAGCTATTAGGAACCAATGCCGACCCCATGTGCGCGACGCTAGGGCGAGGTGCGCCACGCGTGCCAGGCGCTCCATGTGCGCCAAGCACCCATGCACCCCTGGGGCCCAAGCGTTCTAGGCACGCCTCGCGCGCCAGATGCGCCACGCTCCACGTGCGCCATGTGTGCCCATGGTGCGCTACGTCCAGGGCACGTGCAGAGTGTGCCGGGTGCGCCCGCGCACGTGACAGCATACATCGGGAAGCATGTCGGCCCCCACCATCCTTGTCGAAAACCAGTGCGCAATCGCTGCGGGGAGGTCATCATGGTGTCTAGTGGGCCTGCACGCAGTAATTAGGCAATGTGTCAGCGCGCCCGCGGCCCTTGTCAAACACCAATGGACAATGATCGTGGGGTGGCCGCGCATGATCCAGATTTAGCCGCGACGTGCATACTATATTGTTTCTGACAGTATGGCTGCCTCGCGCAAACCAGGCAGTATGAGGGCACCATCGCCGTCCCGGACAAAAACCAATACGAGTTGCTCGCGGGGCTCACGAGCATGACACAAGAATTTCCCCAGAGTGTGCTTCGTATTGTTTTTGACAGGGATGCGGGGGGGGGTCGCATTGGTCCTGCTAGGCAGCCAGTCGCCTGGGGGAGGGGGTGTTTGTTAATACGGAACAGTGGTAAACCTCTCCCCGAAGGGGAAGAAAGGGGTTGGAAAGGGGAAACTCGCTAAACTACTCACACCCTTTAAGGGCTTGTGGGATAACTACTCCCCTTCCACACGCAGACTGCATCACAAGATCGCGCATACATTTCTCCCGCAGATGTTGCAGCCTAAAACTTGAACCCAATGTGTTGCTCCTCACGTATTGCAAAACATGTGTTAAATGTCATGGCTTGCGCAGTGCAGCGTGCAATAATTTTATATCACACTTTTCAGCTTGCACATTATACATTGCACTGCGCGGCTTGCAACACCTATTTTTTGCCACGCAGCTTGCACCACATACCCCAGCACATCGATTGCATCCAAATTTCGCTCCGCATTGAGTGCGCATCGAGAGTGCAAGAACCTACTGTTTGGGGTCCACGCTGGTAAACACTGCGAATGTTGCTCGTGAGCTTGTTTCGGAAACCATCAGAATTAGGCCCGGATGAAAAAACTGCCCCTTGGGACAGAATCGAGAGAAGACGCTCCCCATTCATGCTCCCCATTCATGCTCCTCCGCATCCCTCTTCCCCTCTTTCAGCTGCTAATGATCATAAGTATCTTCTCATGCTCGAACTGCCCCGCACATGATTTCTCCGCTTCCTCATCCTAGCATGCTTCCCTCCCTGAACTCATCATCCGCCACCTCGTCGTGCAATGTACAAAACCCCCTTTCCTGATTGCGGACCGCGCGATAGGGTCACTGTGGCGACCAAGGTCATCGAGGATCCCCCCGCCGGCGGGTAAAGATTCAGCGTAGTGATGCGGATGGGTGGCAGGGGCAGGAGGTCAGATATGGCCCTGAACCTCCTCCTAGATCTTGGCATCGCTCGGGCGTGTGCATCTTTCCGGCGAGGACCATCGAGGAGCATCCTGGATCATCTCGCGACACCAGCACACACGAAATCGACAAGTTTACGGGGAGTGGACGTCCGAGCGACGGCAAGTGGGAAGTTTTGTTGACGCCCCAGATCCTCACACGGGGTCCCCCGAGGCTCTTTGGAGGCCCCTCTGAAGGCCTCCAGAGGCTTCTGTTAAGTCGGGCGTGTTCCCCTACAGGAGGGCTTTTGGGCGAAAAATTAATTATATTCCAAAAATACCCCCCGCATGGGCAAAAAGAGTCAAAGGATCGTCCCGCGATTATTTTTGACTATTTTCGAATACTCTTCCTGTAGAGGGACAGGCCCGACTTAATTCTGGAGGCCGGACAGGAGCCGAACACGTACAGCCCTTGTGTAATCCAAAACCCGGATAGCAGCGCAGGCCAAGGCGCGTGGAAGACCTGTGGGAGACGCTTGCCAGGACGCTGGAAAGGATGCCTGGGAAGCTTGCAAGCTCGAGAAAGGGATCTTCGCAAGAGCTCCCAATGAGCTTCGAAGGCGCTGCGGAAAGGCTTCCAGCACGCGTATTGGGAACGAGTAGGAAAGCGCTCTCGGGACCCGCTGCCAGTTCAAGCAAGTCGCTGCGGGGATGCCTGCCCAGGAGCTTCGGGTAGGAGCTGGCGTAGCCCTGCTTGCCGGCTTCTTCTCTAACAGCCTTTTAGCTCTCGGGAAAAAAAACCTCCCCCTCTTTCGGCAGTCGAGAGGGCAGAGCTCGGCACTTCTCCGTCCCTCCTCTCCAGAGCTCCTGCCCCTTGTCCTCCTCCTCCTCCTGCTTCTGCTCATCCTCATTCTCTTCCTGCTCCTCCTCATTCTCTTCCTGCTCCTCCTCCTCCTCCTGCTCTTTCCTCCTCATCCTCCTCCTCATCCTCATCCTCATCCTCCTCCTCCTCATCCTTCTCCTCATTGGGCACGCGTTCTATAAGTGCCCTGATGTTGATCATGAGGTCTATGATGATCCCGATCTTGCGTAGGATCCAGGTAATGATCATGTGCGCTCGTGTCTCAGAGGCAGAGGCCAGGCAGGCGCAGGACAGCAGGACCACGACTATGTTTGTGACATTTGTTGGGAGGCCTGTTTGTCCTCTCGCGCCCCCGCCTGTTGCAGATGAGCTCCAGGTGGAGTTTTGGGGAGACTGGGAGTCGGATCGGAGCTCTCGGAGTAGCATTCGCTCTATAGCTGGTTCGGGGATGGCCCCTAGTTCGCCAGAGCTACGTAAATGGGGGACAATGGGTGGCATGCTCGTGCCTGTCAGAGCTATCTTTGGGTCCCCTTGGGGCCGATCCAGACGGTTTGGAGAGCTGAAAGGTTTACAGCTCGTCAGGCGCTTCGCCGCATGCCCATGTTGTCCCTTGTTGTGTCCGATGTGGTTGGGCTCGTGCAGGAAGGAGAATGCTGGTCTCACGAGCAGGCTGATGCACAGGCGACCTACGCCGACATCTGGCGCTCCGTGATGGTCATGTTCCCCGACGGAGTTGGCCGCCCGACTTCCATCTAGTGTCCGTCGCACATCTCGCCAAAGCAGTACGTCGAGAGCGCGGCCAAGGAAAACATTTCGTGGGAGTTCGTGCTGGGAAATATGTGGGCACAGTACTTCGCCAAGAGCGAAGCCCTGATCCACGCGCGGCCAAACACCACTGCCAAGTTGTTCGAGGCTCGGATCCAGGACTGTCGTCTGCAGGCGCAGTTTTGCGCTGGGGCTGCGGCTACACTGACTGCTCGCGATGCGGGTATTGGATGTCCTGAGCAGGTCCTGAGGGACTTGCGTAGGGTGGCTCCCGCTGTAGGCTTCACGGCACATTAGCTGGTTGCCAAAAGGGCCCCCGGCTTCCCAGTGCAAAGATTGCTTTGCGGCTGCCAGTACTCAGGCCAGTCTTGGGACACTGTTAGGTACCAGGTGTGAGCCGACGGCCCCAGAGAGGCCCAAGGCTAGGGCCGACGCAGGGCCCCAGAGAGCCCCATCCAATGAGATCCCAGGCCGTGCAGTTCGCCCTACCAGGGGCTCATGCTGCGGACGACGCGCAGGCCGGCGCTCACGTGCGGGGCCCGAGGAGTCGGCGCCCGATGGACAGATCGTGGAGTTCCGCGGGCGCCGCGTGTGAGCGCTCCCGTGGGCCACGGTCTGCACCTTTTGTGGCCCCATACCAGGTTCCCGGTGGCAGAGTCGCAAACTGTAGGCTGCTAGCGGATTGCCCTGGTGCGTCGGAGCACGGGCAAGCCCGTTATGAGCGGATGTATGCTATATCTCTGCTGGACGGGCTGGCCGCCACCCCAGGACGGGCACATGCTGAAGACCCGAATAGCGTTCTAATGTATAGGCCCGTGCTCCCGTCCCTCGGTTGCACGACTTGGCCTAGCGCTGGTCCTCCTCCTCCAACATTCCTGCCCCTCCACCTCTGCCTCCTCCTCCTCCTCCTCCTCCTCCTCCTCCTCCTCCTCCTCCTCCTGCTCGTCCCCCCTAGAACTCCTGCTTGAGCGTTTTTGGGGGGGGGAGGGGGACCGATCGGCGCGGGCACTCGCACCCCCCCCTCCCCCGCCCATGGAGTAGATCTTGGCTGTTTTTTGGCGCCTGTTCCGTGCAGGTGGAGCCTCCCCCATAACGGACACCCTGTTACAAACAGTCGTGTGAAGCAGAGGTCCGGAGCCAGACACCCCCCCCTCCCCCCCGCCCAATCTCGGAACGCCGAATTAAAAAAACGCTCAAATGTTTTTTTGTTGCAGCCCGCGGCTCCCGAAGTCGCGACCGCTTCCCCCCCAGGGTAGTGTTTCGTCCCGCATCCGCTCTTCCGGCTCGCGTTAAGTCGGGCCTGTCCTTCTACAGGAGGAATATTCAAAAATAGTCAAGAAATAGTCTGGGGACGATTTTTTGCATTGTTTGAATATTTGTTGACTATGTTTTATATGTCGTCCGAAATCCCCCTGTAGGGGACAGGCCCGACCGAAGGCTGGCGGGGCCCCACCGTGGCCCCCCCAGGGCCGAGCTCACCGCAAAACGAAAACACCGGCTGGAACACGAGCACCGGCAGAGATCTGGAGCGGGGGGTCGCCCCGACAGCTTCCCTGAGTCGCCCCACTGTTTCGCGTCGGTTGGGGAGCATTTCCGACACTTTTTTCAATCGGACGATCGACCTAATCATTGTGGATCCATTGCCACTCCGACAAGGTGATGTTCTCTCTCCCGTTGTTTTCCCCCGACTCCGGCCGCCAGAAAGCCAGTGATCAGGCCATCCAGGGCGAAAAACTCCCCTCAGTAGAGAAAGAAGAAACCACATGAACATAAACTTCTGGCGCTCCCCGCGGATTTCTTGGATCCGCCCCTGGCGCGCTCCGCGCGCCAGGGAGGGGGGTCCAGCGCGAATCCGAGACATCCGCGCGGAGCGCCAGAAGTTTATGTTCATGTGGTTTCTTCTTTTTCTACTGAGGGGAGTTTTTCGCCCTGGATGCATTTTGATGGCCCCAGAGGGCCTGATCACCGGCTTTCTGGCGGCCGGAGTCGGGGGAGAATGCCGGGAGAGAGAACACCACCTTGTCGGAGATCGGGCCCTGGCTATGGATCCACAGTGATTAGTTCGATCTTCCGATTGAAAAAAAGTGTCGGAAAAGGCTCCCCGACCGACGCGAAACAGTAGGGCGGCAATTTCCACCTCGGGACAGCAGGTCGGACACTGCCGCAAGAGTACGGCGGAAACAGCGACGGCGAAGCAGGGCGGAAGTGGGCATAAAAGGAGCTGGGAAAGTAGGGCGCGCGCATTTCCGCCCTACCTGGGACATTCGGCGGCGAGCCCAGGGGAGAGGGGAGAGGGGGCGGGCCTCCTCGGAAGGCGACGGGTCTTCTGAGAAGATCTGCGGTCTTCTGAGAAGTTCTGTGTCTTCGAAGGATGCTAAAGCTTTTCAGAATGCCCGAGGCCTTCCGAGCCCTCTGAGAAGGCTCGCCCCTTCTCGCTTCCCCCCCAGGCTCGCCGCCGAGACATCGCCCCCAGAACGGCTGATCAGAGTCGGGTGGGTTCCTCGCTTCCGCCGCCGCCGCCGCCGACGACGACGACAAGGACGACGAACGCGGCGATGACGACGAGGCCGACGACGACGTCGACATCGACGACGACGACGACGAAAACGACGACGAAAACGACGACGACGACGACGACGACGACGACGACGACGACGACGACGACGACGACGACGACGACGCCGCCGCCGACGACGACGACGACGACGACGTCGCTCCGCCGGGCGCCCGGGAGGCGGCCATCCGGCGGTGCAGGAGCATGTCGGCCGCGGCCACCCGGGAGGCCGCGGCCGCGGGGCCGAGGGGCCGTGGGTCGGCTGCGCGTGGCCATCGGTCGTTGACAGTAGGTATTGGAGAGGCCTGACGGCCGGTGCCGCCGACCCTGATCGAAAGGGCTAGGAGTGGGGGGAGGAAGCGGAGGAGGAGGAGGAGGAGGAGGAGGAGGAGGAGGAGGAGGAGGAGGAGCAGCGGCCGCGGCCGCGGGGTTCGAGGGTCGGCTGCGCGTGGCCATCGGTCGTTGACAGACAGTAGGTATTTCTGTTGCGCGTTCGATCGTGGACCCCTCTGCTGACGCGAAGCATCCTGCTTTCACACCGATGGCCGCCGAAGACCGTGGCGGGCCGCCGTCCAGGCCGCCGAAAGACCGCCGAAAGACCGCCGAAGACTGGGTCGGGCCCCAACGCCTGCGGCGGGGCGCGCGCCCGCTGGCCGTTTTCGGCGGTTGTTCGGCGGCCTTTCGGCGGCTTTCAGAAGCCAAGATGCATAGCGAGGGGTCCATGATCGTCTGCGTAATTTTTGGAGTTCCAGATTCCAACCTACTTTAAGCGCCTTCCCTCTTCAAGAGTCGAGCGGCTTTCCCTCTTCCCTCCTCTTCAGGGGGCGGGCGGAAGCCCAGTCTACTTCCAACGCCTTCCTGCGTCATGTTTCTACCTACTTCTTCCGAGCGATGGGTAAGAGTGACCTTTCGCCGGAGTGACCTTTGATGCGGGCACGCCAGGGTCACCAGGTGGCCGCATGCGATGCAAAAACAGCAGCTAGTGCGCTCCAGTTCGGCCTCCCCGCGGCCCCCGAACGTCATCAACACAGGCCACTCTTACCTCGGGTCGCTCTTTCGTGTAGCAGAAGGAGGGGGCGTTCGCGGTTCGGTCGATTCGGTGGCGTCGTCGTCGGTTGCGTTCGGTCGTTTCGGTTCGGTCGGGGGTTGTGCCGCTGCCGCGTCGCTGCGCCCTTCGAGGTTGCTTGCAGCCTGTCGACTTCGTTCGGTATATCGGTTTCGTCGTCGGTCCGGTCGGTTTTCGGTTCTGTTGTCGCTGTGAGCGGCCTTGGAGGAGGAGGAGGAGGAGGAGGAGGAGGAGGTTACGGTTATCGACTGCCTGAAGAACCTGCAGTCAACCCGCACAGTAAAGATGGGGACCTTCCCAAGGGTACCCTTGCATCTTTGCCCCGTCGGCCCCTCCTTGGCCACTTCCGCTGGCCGCGCCCCGCTCGAGAAGAAGCCTCGAAGCGGCACTCCAGGGCCCTTGCACCCTCATCGCGCATTCTTATGATAGGGGCCAGCCGTACCAACTACGGTGGGGGCGTTGGTTCAGGAACGTGCGCGGGAGGCTGCAGGCCCTGGAGGATTCCCTATCTGACGAGGGCAGTGGCGATATCCATGGCCGATCCACCAGTGGACATCCACAGGCTTCCAGACCCTGGATTCCTTATCTAAGTCAAGGGAGGAAAGACCACCCGGACCGGACACTTGGCGTGCGCGAAACGGCCTGGGCGTTCACCAAACAGCCCTGCCCTGTGAGACCTCTTCTCTGGGTGCGCTCACTGAACGGCCTCGCGTGTCGGGGTGGTTCTTATCGGGGTGGCTGTTCTGCCCTCCTGCCGTGGGGGTCCTCGTCCAGCGCCCCCGCCGTGCCCGCCCCGCGCGCGCGGTGCGTCGAGCTGGGCCCCCCCGAGCGGGAGCCCTGCCCCCCGCCGTGCAAGCCCCGCTGCCGCGGGAGAGGAGGGGTGCCTGGTCAAGAAGAGCTCGAAGAGCCAGCCAAGTCCCGACCCTTTCTCCCAGAGCCCCTCGCGTGGCGAACACGGTCACGCCGGACTGCTGCTCGCTAGCTTCCGGCCTCCACAGGCCCTCGCCTGCCCTCGGGACCGTCAAGCCACGATTCGCGGACCGCAGAGCTTTGAGGGGCGGCGCGGAGGAGGAGGAGCCAGGAGGGGGAAACAAAAAACACAGACACGATCACGCAAGCGATCGCCGACTCCCAGGAAGTAAAGTCAATCCGCCCACTGTAGGGTGGGCCTCCGACGGCCTCCCCCCTTTACGGGCGCGCCCCGCCCGGAAGAGTCACGGACCGCAGAGCTTTGAGGGGCGGCGCGGAGGAGCTTCGGTTCGGCTCTCCTCGGAAGCAGGGTGCACGACCTCGGCAGCCAGGTGTGTGTTTGTGTGTGCCACTGATGAGGGGCACAGCCCACGCGGAGGAGGACGGACGAGCCAGGAGGGGGAAACAAAAAGCACAGACACGATCACACAAGCAATCTTCGACCCCCAGGAAGTACAGTCGACCCGCAATGGTATGGATGGGCAGCCTTCCCAAGGGCGTCCGTGCATCCTTGCCTCCTCGGCCAATGCTTGGCCACTTTCGTTGGCCGCGACCCGCTCGAGAATCTTCGGCATGGGCTTCCAAGGCCCCTGCATCCTTATCGCGCATCATTGCTATACGGGCTGACTGCGTGGGAAAGCATGGGCAGTGGGGGGGGACGACGGGAGCACTTCGCCAACGCCCGGGGCACATCGGTACCTCGGCCCCGGGTGGATCGCGCGTGGCATTCGGCTCGTGATCTGTCTTGTTTGTTTCATCGCGAACGCCTCCATCGACGCGGCGAGCTCAGTCGTCCAGATTCTGGCCAACGTAAAGGAGGAGGAGGAGGAGGAGGAGGAGGAGGAGGAGGAGGAAAAGGAGGAAGAGGAGGAGGAGCAGAAAAGGAAAAGGGACAACAAGGAGAAGGATGATAGGATGAGGAGGCAGGGGATGAGGGCTGCAGTCCTCAGGGTGGCGCGAGCGGTCGACAGCTTCGCCCGCGCCGAGAAACAAGAGAAAGTCAGTAATTAGCCATTTTGGCTCGAGGCGCGGGCGCACGCCGCGGGGCCGCGGGAGCACCTGGCGCGGGGAGGCCCCCCCCCCCCAGGGCCCATGGCGAGCACGGCCTCGGCCTCGGCGCCCGCGGCGATGCGGCCCTTCCAGCTGGACCTGCAGCGGGAGGTGGACGTCATGCAGGCGGTCTACGCGCAGGAGCGGCGCCAGCTGGAGGGCCTGCTGCGGCAGCTGGAGGAGGAGGCGCGCCAGGTGGTGCGCAGCGCGCCGCGGGAGGAGGAGGAGGAGGCGCCGACGGCCTGCGCGGCGAGCGCGGTCCCGCTCGCGCGGCGGGTGCGCTGGCGCCTGCAGGAGGGCGCCCCGGCGCAGCCCTGGGCGCCCCGCGAGGTGGGCCTGGGCCTCGGCGTGCGGACGGCCTTCGACCTGCCGGAGTGCCCCGGCGCCCGGCTCTGCCTCGCGCTCGGGCCCGCCGAGGCTACGGGAGACGCCGCCCTGGGCGGCTCCGACGGCGCGGGGGCGCCGCCCCCGCGCTACCGATTGGCGCTGGAGGTCTCCGGCGAGGGCGCCGCGGGGCTCCTCCTGGGCGCCTCGCTGTGGCTGGAGGTCGACGGCGAGGGCCTGCCGCCCGCCTCGGCGGAGCTGCTGGGCGCCAGCGAGCTGGTGTGCGAGGGCGCGTGGCCCGCGGCCTGGCTGAGCGGCGGGCCGCCGGCGGGCGCGGTGCTCACGTGCTGCGCCGAGCTGGAACCGCGCGGGCACGAGCCCCCGGCGCTCCAGCTGGAGTCGGCGTGGCCGGGCGCTGGCGGGGCCGCCGAGGAGGCCCCTGGGCAGTGGGTCCTGCAGCGGGGCGGCGGCGGAGCGGAGGGCGCTTTGGGCTGAGCTGCCGGCGCGACACGCCGCGGGGCAGAAAAAAAGAGGAGGAGGAAAGACGAGGAGGAGGAGGAGGAGAAGGAGGAGGAGGAGGAGGAGGAGGAGGAGGAGGAGGAGGAGGAGGAGGAGGAGGAGTAGAGGGGGAGGACACAGACCCCTTCGCGTCGTGACGAGCTCGCGACGGAGGGTGTTTCCCAGTCATCTCCTGGCGTTGAGCCCCGGTTCTGCATCCGCAGCGTGCCGCGCCTCCCTCCTCCCTCTCCCTTGTGATTTTGTCTCTCCTATCTGTCTGCTGTTGCTTCTTATGCATCTAGCTGGTACAAGAGTGCCGGTTGAGTTGAAGACGGCGGACTGCCATTCCCATCGTTCGGCGACGACGGCCTCCCACCCATGATTCTGCCATCCGCACGGCTATTCCTGACGCCCCTCGCACGTCTGCTGGGCCCGCGCCTGCCCCCCGCCCACTTCGGCACACAGTTTCGCACGGCTCGTGGCCCCAATGTGGAGTTGCGCCTGCGGCTTCAGTGGGCGCGGACGTATGTGCCCCCCCCCCCGCCCATCTCGGCGCACCCCTCACACGGCTCGTGGCCCTAGTGCGAGCTCCACCTGCGGTCCCAGTTGGCGCGGACGCATGGGGTTCCCCCGCCCATTTCGGCGCACCCCTCACACGGGTCGTGCCCCCATAGGGTGCCCCACCTACGGTCCAGTGGGCGCGGACGCATGGGGTTCCCCCTGCCAGGGTACCTTTTACAAGCCATGCGAGCCTTTACAAAAACTCGTGAATTGTCGCGCTTTGGAAGGCCAAGATGGTTTGGGAATGCCAGGATATGCCAGGTCGGTTTGGGAAAATCCAAGTCTCATGTTGCGGAAGATCCGTTTAGTTTGGGAAGGCCCCCAGTCGGTTTGGCAAGGCCTGGGAATCATGTTGCGGAAAGTCTTTTTAATTTGGGAAGACCCGGTTGGTTTGGGAAGGCCCCGGGGCCCATGTTGCGGAAGACTATGTTGGTTTGGATAACCCTGGTCGATTTGGGACGGCCAGGGACCATGTTGCGGAAGGCCCAGTACGGCATATTACGTTGGAGACCGATCGTGTTTCGGAAGGCCCAGAACGCCAGCTACGTTGGGAACCGACCATGTCGCGGAAGGCCTGGTACGGCGTCCAAGTTGGGAGCCGACCACGTTGCAGAAGGCCCGGTACGGCGTCTACATTGGAAGCTGATCATGTTGCGGAAGGCCCGGTACGGCGTCTACGTTGAGAACCGGCCGTGTTGCGGAAGGCCGGGTACGGCGTCACGTTGGAGGCCGACCATGTTGCGGAAGGCCCGGTACGGAGTCCACATTTGGAAGTTGACAATGTTGCGAAAGGCCAGGCACGGCAACTGGGAACCGACCGTGTTGCGGATGGCCCAGTACGGAGTTCATGCTGGGAGCTGACCGTTTCGCGAAAGGCCTGGTAACGCGTCTACGTTGGAAGCCCCGTTTAGTTGGCAGGCGGTTCGGTCGGGAGGACCCTAGCGGGCGGGTGAGTCGGGTTGGGCGGGACATTCAGTTTAGAGTAGTCTGCACTCCATTCATGAGGACATTCTTGCAGGCGACGACGAGGGTGGCTAGGACGTCGACGAAGACGACGACGACGACGACGACGACGACGACGACGACGACGACGACGACGACGACGACGACTGCGACAAAGATGACGAATGCGGTGATGACGACGAGGCCGACGACGACGACATCGACGACGACGACGACGAAACCGACGACGACGACGACGACGACGACGACGACGACGACGGCGGTTGAACGCCGACGACGGCGCCGGGTATTTCACTGCGTACGCACGGCGCGCTGGAGCGTGGATTTTCCCCAGGCAGTATTTGCACGCAGGGGCTTCCTGCCTCCTCTCCCGAGGAACGAGCCGGGCCCGCCTGCGGGCCCGGCTGCCCCGTTCTCGTCCGCTGCCGCCCTGCGGTTCACAGCAAGGGGCCCCATAATTGGGTGGGCCGGGCGGCCCCGCTGTCGTCCGCTGCCGCCCGGCGCGGCCGCTCCGCTGCGCACCCCCTCCGGCTGCACTGCACTCGCACTGCAGTGCGCTGCAGTCGCGCTGCGTCGCTTCGCATCGCAGTGCACTGCAGTCGCGTGGCATCGCAGTCGCCTCGCTTTGCCTGGCAGTCGCACCGCACGGCAACCGAGCCGCCTTGCTTTGCGTGGCTCTGCTTTGCATTGTCCGGCATTGCTTTGCACTGTTCCGCAGCAAATCGCAATCGCATTGCATTTTGCGTTGCATTGCGTTGCGTTGCTTTGCATGGTCTTGCAAAGTCTTGCATGGCGTTGCATTTATTTGCATTGCTTTTCATGGCTTTGCATTGCTTTGCATTGCTTTGCATTGCTTTGCATTGCATTGCGTTGGATTGTTTTTCAGTGCGTTGCAGTGCGTTGCATGGCGTTGCATTGCACTTCATTTGTTTGCATTGCTTCGCATTGCTCTGCATTACTTTGCATTGCTCTGCGTTACTTCGAGTTGCTTTGCATGGTTTTGTATGGCTTTACATTATTTCGCATTGCTTTGAACTGCTGTGCATGGAGTTGAATTGCTTTGCATCGCAAAACATTTGTTTGCATTGCTGTACATGCTTCGCGCCACATAGTTTGCACCACATGGATTGCATCACCTAGATTGCACTACGTACATTGGTTGCACCACGCACAGACAAGAATTCACTGCTTGGGGTCCACGCTGGCGATCATGTACGCTGCACTCTGCATGTGATCGATTTCCCTCGCCTCCTTCTGCACCCCCCCTTATTTTTTCTGCTGTTGCTGATGCTTCTCCTCCGCCTCCTTCTCCTGCTCCCCCTCTAGCTGGTACTGTTCCTACTCTCGTCGGCATCTTGCCCCCCCCCCCACACACGCTGGGCATATTCTGTAGACATGTTGGCTCGAGGCACGTTGTCAATTGTGAGGCGTCGTTTCTTTGCGGTTTCGCTATCGGTATTATTCTGACACTGACAATTCCCGTTCTGATTCGAAGTATTCGTATCTTCGCTTCTGACCGACAGCTCCGCGCCTGCGTTGCTCAGCATGAGGTCCAAGTTGGCCTGGACTGAGGCTAGACGAAGCTATGATATTCCATCTGGCCTGAGAGGCCGAAGCAGAGAGAAACATTATATGTTGATGCTTTTGGGCTGTGCAGTGGTCCTAAGCCCAGAATCAATCATCTGGCGGCATCTGTCGCATGATAGGTTCCCCATCAGATTGGCATCTGTGCCACCATGCAGGCCAAGCGCTGTATTCAGACCAAGCTTGAGGCAGCGGGTTCACACTGAGCCACTCTACTTCGTCACATACCCCAAGGGTATGGCCGAGGCGGTTCTTGATGAACTACAGGAGCTGAATCTGAAGTTGTGCGAGCACTGGGAATCTCAGGGCGCACTCACTGTAGAGGCCCCTGCTAGTACTCCACATCTACGTTGCGCCAAGATGGTATTGCGCGCAGCGCGTCCACCATGGCGACTTCCGACAGAGCTTCTAGGTAATGTCTGTCCTAACGCAAGCGACGTTTATGATGCAGCAGTGCAAGTGTTGACTGCAACGAGAAGCAAACAAATGCCCTTGGATGAGCTTGGTGGGCGGATCAATGAGCTCTTACCTGGAGCATCAAAACTTTGGAGTAAAAAGCGGAGTGACTCCAGAAAAAAAGGCCGGGGTTTAGCAGCACTTCTGGAGCAAGACTCAAGACGCCAGATCGTCAGCCACAGTTTCAATGGGAGCAACGGCGTGACAGTTTTGGAGAAAACGTTGTATTTTTCAATCGCTGCGGGAACGAAGCATGCCACCACGTCCTCAGCTCCGGTGTCGAGTCTAGATGCTTTTGTTCCATTTATCTGTAAGGGCTTCGCCCCTTGCCGCCAGCCCCCTCTCTATCATAATGGGATACAACAGAGTCGCCTTGGCGCATCTGGGAACAGCATGCGGGGGCGGATGGGAGTCATCAGCGCGTATTGAAACGTTGGCGTTATCGAAGACGCCTACGGCGAATCACCGCCGCCCCCTGCCCTTTTGGAAGCGCCTATGTGTCCGACAGATGGGCTAGAGCGTGGCCAAGCTATCGGACCATGTGTTCCCCGAGTCGATTTGGAAAGGTTTCGGGGAACGCGGGGGGGAGGAAGGAGAGGAGGAGGAGGAGGAGGAGGAGGAGGAGGAGGAGGAGGAGGAAAAAGGAGAAGGGGGAAGATGCCTCTTCGGAGCCTCTTGAGGCACTCTTGGGCTCGATTGGGCCATCTTGGAACCGTCTTGGAGACCATATTGGGGCTATCTTGGGCTCTCTTGGGGCCTCTTGAGGGCCTCATGGGGCCACTTTGGGGCTTCTCGGGGGCTTCTTTGGCTGTCTTTGAGCGTTCCTGGCCCGTCTGACGCCGTCGGGAGCCGTCTTGGGGGCCTCTCTGAACCGACTTAGGGTTCTCTTGGGGCGCTTCGGGTCCGTCTTGGAGGCCAGCTTGGCCGTCTTGGAGGCCTCTTGGGCCGTCTTGGGGCCCTCTTGGAGCCCTCTTGGGGGCTTCTTGGGCCGTCATGGGGCCATCTTGGAGGCCTCGTGAGCGATTTTGGGGCTATCTTGGGGGCCGCTTCGGCCGTCTTGAGGTCTTCGGAAGGCTGGAAAGAAGCAAATGCCAAAATCCTTCAAAAACCTAACCCATGACTTTGGCCTCTTCGGGCTCTTCTTGAGGACCTCTTGGAGGCATCTTGGAGGGCTCTTGGGGGCCTCTTGGGCTGTCTTGAACCATCTTGAGGCTATCTTAGGCCGTCTTGGAGGCATCTTGGGCCATCTTGGAGGCATCTTGGGGCCATCTGAGCCGTCTTGGAGGCCATGTTGGCCGTCTTGGAGGCGTCTTGGAGGCCTTCTTGGGCCGTCTTGGAGCCGTCTGGAGCAGGACAAATCTTTGGCAACCATCTCTGGGCAAGCTGGACGATCTTTCCAGATGGCCGGCGGGATGGGCTGAAGCCCCAGGGGGAGTTCTTTTGGAAAAGGAACCAAAACCAAAACCGAAGGGGTCTAGCACGCCGGGCACCCTTGTGGCAAGCCAGCAGGGGGCGGCGGATCGAAGACGCCTACGGCGAATCACCGCCGCCCCCTGCCTTTTTGGAAGCGCCTATGTGGCCGAACGTTGAGGCCAGACCTGCCAAGCTATCGGACCATGTGTTCCCCGAGTCGGTTTGGAAAGCCTTCGGGGAACACATGGGCATCTTGAAGGTCATCTTGGCTGCCTGGAAGCCACTTTGACCCTTTCGGGCCTTCTTGGAGGACGTCTTGGAGGGCTCTTGGGCCGTCTTGGAGGCCATCTTGAGCGTTTTGGAGGCCTCTTGGGCCGTCTTGGGGGCCTCTTAGGACCGTCTTGGGTCTCTTGGGCGATCTTTGGGGGCACTTGGGCCGTCTCGGGCAGTCGGAAGGCCGAAAAAAGCAAATGCCACAATCTTCAAAAACTCATGGGAAATCAATGATTTCTGCCTTTTCGGTCCTTCCTGGAGGCCCTCTTCGAGGCCTCTGGGGCCGTCTTGGGCCATCTTAGTGCCATCTTCGACCGTCTTGGTGGGCCCCTGGCCCGCCCGACGCCGTCGGAAGCCGCTTGGGTGGCCTCTCTGAGCCGACTCGGGGCCTGGTGGTCTCTTGGGCTGTCTTGGGGTCCTTTTGGGGCCGTCTTGGGGGCCTCTTGGGCCGTTCTGGGGCCATCTTGGAGGCATCTTGTGCGATCTTTGGGGGCTCTTGGGCCGTATCGGGCCGTCGGAAGGCCGAAAAGAAGCAAATGTCAACATCCATCAAAAGACTAGGGAAAATCAGTGTTGTTGGCCTTCTCTGGCCTTCCTGGAGGCCCTTTTGGAGGCCTCTTGGGCCGTCTTGGGCCAGCTTCGGGCCAACTTCTGCCATCTTGTTGGGCTCCTGGCCCGTCTGACGCCGTCGGAAGCTGTTTGGGGGGCCTTTCTGAGCCGATTTGGGGCCCTCTCGGGGCGCTTCGGGGCCGTCTTGGAGGCCATCTTGGGCGACTTGGAGGTCTCTTGGGCCGTCTTGGGGCCGTCTTGGGGGCCTCTTGGGCCGTCATGGGGCCATCTTGGAGGCCTCGTGGGCGATCTTGGGGGCCTCTTGGGCCGTCTTGAGCCGTCGGAATGCCGAAAAGAAGCAAATGCCAAAATCCTTCAAGAACCTACGGAAAATCAATGATTTGGGCCTCTTCGGGTCCTCCTGGAGGACCTCTTGGAGGCCTCTTGGGCTGTCTTGGAGGCCTCCCGGGGGCCTCTTGGGCCGTATTGAGCCACCTTGAGGCCATCTTAGGCCGTCTTGGGTGCATCTTGGGCCGTCTTGGAGGCATCTTGGGGCCATCTTAGCCGTCTTGGAGGCCATCTTGTCCATCTTACAGGCCATCTTGAGCCATCTTGAGCGAAGAAGCCGACGAGATGGGCACCCTTGCGGGACGCGCTGGAGGCCCAGGGTGAGTTCTTTTGGGAAAAGCACCAAAACCAAAACCGAGAGGATCTGGCACGCCAGGGACCCCTGCGATGAATCGACAGGGGGCGGCGGATCGAAGACGCCTACGGCGAATCACCGCCGCCCCCTGCCCTTGTGGAAGCGCCTATGTGGCCGACAGTTGGGCTAGAGCCTGGCCAAGCTAGCGGGCCAGTTGTTCCCCGAGTCGGTTCGGAGAGCCTTCGGGGAACGCGTGGGGGAGCAAGAGGTTTGAAAGCGCTCATGTGTCCGAGCGTTGTGGCAAGAGCTCTGCCAAACTGTCGGACCATGTGTTCCCCCAACCGTTGTGGAAACCATTCGGGGAACACTTCGGGGAGGATGGCGGGGAAGATCAGGAGGAGGAGGAGGAGAAGGAAGGAAGAAGGAGGAGAAGAATGAGGAGGAACATAAGGAGGAGGAGATGAGGAGGAGGAGTCTTGGGCGTCTTGGAGGCCTCTTGGGCCGTCCTGGGGGCCTCTCAGGACCGTCTTGGGCCTCTTGGGCGATCTTTGGGCGCACTTGGGCCGTCTCGGGCCGTCGGAAGGCAGAACAAAAAAAGCAAACGCCACAATCCTTCAAACATGCATGGGAAACAGTGATTCTGGCCTTTTCGGGTCTTCTTGGAGGCCCTCTTGGAGGTCCCTGGGGCCGTCTTGGGCCATCTTAGGGCCATCTTTGGCCGTCTTGGTGGGCTCCTGGCCCTTCTGATGCCGTCGGAAGCCGTTCGGGGGGCCTCCCTGGGCCGACTTGGGGCCCTCTTGGAATGCTCCAGGGCCGTCTTGGAGGCCATCTTGGGCGTCTTAAAGGCCACCTGGGCCGTCTTGGGGGCCTCTCGGAGCCGTTTTGGGGGCCTCTTGGGCCGTTCTGGGGCCATCTTGGAGGCCTCTTGGGCGATCTTTGGGCGATCTTTGGGGGCTCTTGGGCCGTCTCGGGCCGTCGGAAGGCTGAAAAGAAGCAGATGTCAAAATCCATCAAAAGCATAAGGACAATCAGTATTTTCTGCATTTTCTGGCCTTCCTGGAGGCCCTCTTGGAGGCCTCTTGGGCAGTCTTGGGCCAGCTTCGAGCCAACTTCGGCCATCTTGGTGGGCTCCTGGCCCGTCTGACGCCGTCGGAAGCCGATTGGGAGGCCTCTTATTTAGGGGCGCTTGGGCAGTCTTGGGCCGTCGGAAAGCCGAAAAGGCGCAAATGCCGAAATCCTTCAAAAACCCAAGGACAATAAATGATTTTGGCCCTTTCGGGCCTTTCTGGAGGACGTCTGGGCTCTGGGGCTGCCTTGGAGGCCTCTTGCGGGCCTTTTGGGCCGTCGTAGACCATCTTGAGGCCATCTTGGGGCCGTCTTGGGTGCATCTTGGAGCCATCTTAGACTTCTTTGAGGCCATCTTGGTTGTCTTGGAGGCATCTTGGAGGCCATCCTGGGCCATCTTGGCCGTCTTGGAGGCCATCTTGGGCCAAGTTGGGGCAACAAAGGCATTGACGGGTGGATTTTCGGGAATCTCCCGGGACCCCGGCGTGACGGGCCGAAACCCCAGGGGGAGTTCTTTTGGACAAAAAACCAAAACGATAGGATTCGGCACGCCAGGCACCCCTTTCATAAATCAAAAGGGGGCGGCGGATCCTGGTGGCCTTCGGCCCATCCCGCCACCGTGCCTGGGTTGTGGGTCTGAGGCCTCCTGTATATGTGTTGGGGTGTCGTGGGGAGCCTCTCGGGGGCCTCTTAGAGGCGGTTTGGGCACCTATTGGGGGCCTCGTGGGCCCTCGTGCGGTATCTTTTAGGAGTTCGTAGCCTCGGGGGCGCGAAGGTGGCGCGATGTGCAATGGATCGTGGCTCCAGGGGCGCGAATGTGGCGTAATTTGCAGGGGATCGTGGCCTCGGGGGCGCGAACGTGGTGTAATTTACCAGAGATAGTGGCCTCGGGGGCGCGAATGTGGTGTAATTTGCAAGGGATCGTAGCCTCGGGGGCGCGTCTGTGGCGTAATTCCCGGGGGCTCGTGGCCCCAGAGGCGACAATGTGGTGTAATGTATCGGGGATCTTGGCTTCAGAAGCGTGAATCTGGTATATCATATAAGGGATCGTGGCTTCGGGGACGCGAACACCATGTAATTTACGGGGGATCTTGGCCTCGGGGGCGCGAACACAGTGTCATCTACAAGGGATTATTGCGTCGGGAGCGCGAATCTCATGTATTTTCACGTGTCCCACGGCCCCCTAAAATTCAGAACACGCGATCCGGGGATGCTAGCCAGGGTTCTTTTCGGCTCCCCCCTCGCGCGGACAGTAACAATTTACAGTAAGAGGCAGGAAGCAAGACTGTAACATTGGAAACTGGAAACTGGAACTGGCGCAGGGAGCAGCAAACCTAAGCCTCGCAGCCTGATGGCCCGGAAATGGGGCCGGCGGATAGAAGAATGTGCTTCTGAGCTCAAGAACTCGCTTGGAAGCAAGGCTTGGAGGACTACATGTCTACGATTGGGTGATCATCCCTTTCGCTCGCCGCAAATTGAAAGGTGCACTGCCGTCACACTTTCTCGCATGTGTAGATCACAGGATGACAGAGCAGCCCTAGGTCCCGTGTCGATGACTGATTTTGAAAAAGAAGTTGTGATCTGCATCCTCCACGACTTGGTCTGCATTGGAACTCGCGATGCAGTGACGCTTCCTGGCAAATCTGGATTCGAAGAGGTGGCTGCAAAACGGTGGTTAATGTATGTCTCAGCAGCTTGTGTAGCACGGGTTGCTGGATTATCTAGCGGCCTCCGACCTTTCTTTTACCGTGCCTCGGGGGCCTCAGGGGGGGTCTCCAAAAAGCCTCTTGTTGAGACTTCGGGTCCTTTTGGGTGGGAACTGTCCTGGGCAGTTGGCCCGAAGCACCCTCCGAGGCCAAATCGTTAAGAATCAACATCTGTTTGGCACGCCTCCGCGAGGCTCACGCGACACCCCTGGAGCGCGCGAAAGCGCACAGGAATTCAAGAAATCTGGGGTCCAGTTCCTTACGAACCCTGCTGTCCTGTCAACATTCACAACTGCATTAGCCTTGCCACGACGTGCTTAAGGCACCAAGGCGGATATTGTAAGCCGATCGAGTCTGGAATAATTTTGGACCCAATGTGCGGCATCGGTAGTAATTTGATGTCTCTTGCATTGCTCGACAAGTTTCGATCAGCGGATTTTGTTGGTAGAGATGTCGACGAGATGAGTGTGCTTGCAGCACAGAGCAATTTCGCTTCTTTGGGGTTGGACGCCACTTTTGAAATGGGATGCTCCGAAGACCTCCCCTTTGACGATAACTCCGTTGCCATGGTTGTATGTGAGCCTCCTTGGGGACTCCGTCATTTAAAGCATAGCGATATGGGGAGTAGACTGAAGGTTTGGGTGCTCGAATGGATGAGGGTCCTCAAGCCCGGCTGCCCTGCCATCATCATTACCATCTGCACCAACAGGATCGAATCTGAAGTGATCCCTCTCGTGCGGCAGAAGTTCCCGGGATCAGCTCTGGATCGGAAGTGGGCTTACGAGAACTACGGGTTCGAGCAGTGCACCTGCTACATGCTGCGCAAGGGAACGGGCCCGTGACGCTCACGAGGGGTAAGCGACTGCGCTGCGCACGCGCGCGGGCGCGAGCCCTGAGAACCCTGGGCGCACGGCGGCGGACGGAGCAGCAGCGCCCGCGCCGCGACCGAGCCGCTGCAACGCCGGAGGTGCTCCCGGGAACAGGCCGGGGAGCTGTGCAGGCCGCCTCCAGCCGCAGGCAGGCTCGCGGCGATGCAGGCCACGGCGATGCAGGTTCTGGTGCTCCTTGTGGGGACGCGTGGCTCGTGCTTTCCTACAACTCGCCGCGTCGTGCTCTCGCTCGATCCGCTCGCAGATGGGACGAACGCAGGAGAGTGTGGTTCTCGTGACTTCCTGGAAGTTGGCTCCCGAGCATCACCCTTCAAGCAACAGCGCCGTGAGCCCGGCCTGGGTGCGAAGACTGTCGGCGGCGAGCGCCGGGCACGACGGGCCCCGAGCTGGGACGCCCGACAGGCGCAGAGAGCACACGGCCGCCGCCTGGCGGAGGTGGGCCGAGCAAGTTCCGCTGCGCCCTCGGTGCATGCAGCCGCGCGCGCGCGCTCGCTCGGAGGCTCGGCACGTGCTCGGCGTCCTGCCCCCGCCCTGTCTTGCCGAAGCCGATGGTTATGGAGACGAGCAGTGCTCCGCCGCTTCTGCAGCGCCGCGGCCTTGCTGGGCGCCGCCACGTTGCGAGAGGCACGGCCGGCTGCCCTTGAACAGATGAGAGCGCTCGCTGAGGTCATGGATGGGCGCACCCAGTAGATCGACACACAAAAGGCGAGGCGAGACACAACACCAAAAAAACGGTCCTGCTGAAGCCGATACGGTAACTAGGTTCGCGTCGTGTCGACCGGCAGCGACCCCGCCGCCAGCGTTCAATGCTGAACGCTGGCGGCGGCCCAGAATCGGTCGATGCTGAACGATCTGACGCCTCGGAAACGACCGATCGGTCAAGGTGGAACGATCCCCGCGGACCGCGGGCCGCGGTGTCAGAAGCCAACGCCGTGGTCGACACGGCACGATAGGGGGCCACATGCGAACCCTACCCCTGCCCCCCACGATTTCTCAGGGGGAGGGTGGGGTTCACCTCGCTCGGGAGTGGGGCCCACCTCGCTCGGGAGCTCCCGAGCGAAGTGACCCCCACCCCCTCCCCCTCCGAAATCGTGGGGGGCAGTGGTATAGGGCTCGCACGTGGCCCCCTGCACGACCCCGCAGCAGTGGTGCCACTGGCACTGCGAGGCCCGCAGCGCTTGCCGTGCTCTTCGCGCCCCCCCCGTCGTGCCCCGGCCCCGGGGACCCAGCGCGCACCCACCCCGCCAGTCCGCGGCCCCGAGGGGGCCCCGGCGTCTCGCCGCCCTCTGGGCGTCGGGCGTTCGGCCATGGGGGGGGGGCGATGAAGGGGGGGGGGGGCATCGAGGGTTGCACGACAGGAGCCCTAAAGGGGCCCCCAGCGAGCCCCCCTAGGGCCCCGAGGGGGTACGACAGGTGCACGAGAAAGGTGCACCTCTCTCACCCCCCCCAAATGCTGTCGCCCCCCCATCTAGTGAACACCCGAGGGCAGCCCCGGCGCTTCGCGAGGGCCGGTGCCTCGCGCGGCAGGGAGCTCTGGGCCGCAGCACAGCAAGGCACCAAAGTCGGAGGAGGACAAGGTACCCATACCTTTGCCCTTCGCCCGTTTCCTCCTTTTTGGGCCTCCTGGGATGCCCTCGTCGCCACAGGTGGATTCGCCTCGAAATTCTGGTCAGAACGCACCCCAGGAGAGGTTCGGAGAGTAGCGGTATCGGTACCTTTTGGCTTCCCCATAAAGAGCGCGGGGAGTCACCACCCACTAAACCACCCCAACCCAACCCGAAGGCCCCTCAATTTGCCCTCCATTTCCAGGGGGGGGTCGGGGAACATTGAAAAAGCACATGGAACCCGTACCCCCTCCCCGAAATTCTGTTCAAATTCGGGTCTTCGGGTTGGGTTGGGGTGGTCTGGTAGGTAGTCAAGGGAGGACTGAAAAGGAAAAAGAAAAGAGGCACACTCAGACCGTGACGGCCGCCGCGTGCGTGCCGAAAGGCAGGTCAGTCCGCGCAGCGCGTGGCGAAGAGGATGGCGAGCCGCACGAGGCGAGAGGATGGGGTAACGGGAATCTGCCGCTGGCGAGCCAACCAGGGAAACTCACCAGCACTGCCAAGCTACAACAGGCCCCATATCTGGGCTGATCTCTTGACTGGTATCGGGTCCCTGCCAGTTTCGGGGGCGTGCCCACCAAAAGACATCACACTGGGCCTGCAGAGGGTACAGCAGGCACAGCTGTGAAGAAATCTCGCTGCCAGAAGCCTGAACCAAGGGCGACGCTGTGATGGATCCAGCCTCGGGCTCGGGATCGCCGATGCAGCAGCGACACGGCGCGACTGTCCGGCCCGACTTCTGGCGGCGCGCCCGAGGGGGAAGCGAGAGGGGCAGGCCTTCTACAGAAGGCGGTGGGGCTTCTGAGAAGCCCTCCGGCCGTCCGAGAAGCCACCTCTGTCTTCGGAGAAGGCTCAGAACACTGTCCGGAAGGCCAGAGGTCTTCCGAGCCTTCTGGGAAGGCCCGCCCCCGTGAACTTCCCCCCTGGACTCGCCGCCGATATTCTCGTCGTGAAAAAACACGGCGGGAGGGTGTTTTTTTGCAGTTTTCGGCCTCTGGGGGCCCTCGCTGGGCCCCAGGACCGTCAAATTACCCAAGCAAAGTTGCAGCCGGCAGGTACCCCAGACGGCCATGTGCATTTTAGTGTGCTCGTTGCAAGGGGTCCCTGGCTGTCCACAAAAAGACTGTAGCTGGCATTGAAGCCCGCCCCCTCGGACGTCCCCCTGGGCTCGCCGCTGGGTTTTCCTATGTTTTCTGTTGGGCCCAAGCACATGGTTTGTTCACGGCTGCCCGCACGGTACAGCCTCTGGGTGGCGACGATGGGTCCCAGAAGCGTGGCTTTGGAGGGGAGTGCGGCCCAGACGAACGGCGAATGCCGCACGTCTTACGCCCACTGGTGCACCATAGCCCTCAGCAGCATTCCTAAGTCGAAGCGCAACGGAGCGTGAGCCTGAGCAGGGAAGTCTGGGCCTGAGCACATCTGTGAAGCCTTGAAGTGGCGCAGCTGGTGGGGCCGTGGCGGAGCTGGGGGCTGACCCAAAAGAGGCGGCGGCGGAGGAGGAGGAAGAGAAGGCGGAGGAGGAAGAGGAGGAGGAAAAGGAGGAGGAGGAGGAAGATGATCAGCATACAGCGCCGGTTTGAATTTATGCTCCGCGTGCGGATCATGTATTAAAGATGCAGGGGTTCACCATTAAGAATTACCCCAGTGCGACCCTACCTAGACGTTGGAGCCCCTAGGAAAGCAGCATTAGTTGCTATGCTATGCTATGCTATGGCATGCTATGCTGCGCTATGCTGCGCTATGCTATGCTATGCTATGCTATGCAATGCTGCGCTGTGCTATGCAGTGCTGTGCTGTGCTGCGCTATGCTATACTATGCTATGCGATGCTGCGCTATGCTATGCTATGCGGGGCTATGCTATGATATGCTGTGCTGCGCTATGCTATGCTACGCTATGCTATGCTGTGCTCTGCTATGCTAAAACTCAGCGAAGCTAAACTGAAGGTAAGCTGAGCTAAGATAAACCTGAGCTAAGATGAAGCTAAGTTAAGCTAAGATGGAATAAGCTATGCTAAGATGAGATAAGCAACGCTAAGCTAAGGGGACGTAACTGGGGGAACCGCGGGGCGGATACTGGGGGAACCGCCCAGGGCGCTTTCCACTGCCCGGCCCCTTTAAGCCAAGAGAGTAAGAACCCTTCTAGGCAGAGCCTCGATGAGTTCATGCATAAATCTATTCATAAATTAGTCATGTATTCAAAATCCTATATGTTTAAACATCCTATGTATTAAACATTGCCCTGTAATGAGGAGGAGGAGCAGGAGGAGGACGAGGTGCGTGAAGATCGCCGGAGGGCCGGCCGAGACATTCACCGGTCTGTGCTCGCACTTCTTGGATCCTGGGAGGGGTCCGAGGACCGATCTGGAGCGGATTTTGGCCGGGCGGGCGGTACGCCGTCCTCGAGATCCGACGTCGCGAAAAAAAACAGCATGGTGCGTAGTCACGACTGGGAGCCCCAGATCATTTCAGAGGCATGTCTCGAGCCAGATCGATCTGTGAGGATCCCAGCGCCCGAAACCGAAGCCGGGCGAGAACGCCCGCTGTGAAGAGATTGCGACGCCTGGACCTCAAGGATTGCCTCCACTGGCCCTCCTCCGGGAGGAGGGGTGGTGGTTGAGTACGTAGGTTGCCGGGCCAGGTCCCCTGCCTTTCTGCAGAGCTGCGCGCAGGAACCTGGTCGTCGGCGCAGCTCTGGAGGAGTCGGCGGCACGCCTCCCGAGCGCCCTGCGCCCCGATCCGCAGGTTCCCGCCAGAAGCGGAGCCCCAGTCCCAGAAGCTAGCCGCTAAGCCCCAATCCCGGAAGCTGTTGCGCCCTGCGACCTGGCCCCCCAGGCGCGAGGAGGAGGAGGCGGAGGAGGAGGCGGAGGAGGAGGCGGAGGAGGAGGAGGAGGAGGAGGAGGAGGATGAGGAGGAGGAGGAGGAGGGAGGAGAGGAGGGGAGGAGGAGGAGGAGGAGGAGGAGGAGGAGGAGGAGGAGAGGAGGAGGAGGAGAGGGGAGGAGGGAGGAGGGAGGAGGGGAGGAGGAGGAGGAGGGAGAGGAGGGAGGAGGAGGAGGAGGAGGAGGAGGAGGAGGAGGAGGAGGAGGAGGAGGAGGAGGGAGGAGGAGGGAGGAGGAGGAGGAGGAGCAGAGGAGGAGGAGGAGGAGGAGAGGGAGGGGGAGGAGGAGGCGGAGGAGGAGGAGGAGGAGGCGGAGGAGGAGGAGGAGGCGGAGGAGGAGAGGAGGAGGAGGAGGAGGACGAGGACGAGGAGGAGGAGGAGGAGGAGGAGGAGGAGGAGGAGGAGGAGGAGGAGGAGGGAGGAGGCGCAGCAAAGCCAGGGAGGACGTGAGAGCGGGGGTGCGGCAGCGTCGAGGCCCGCGTGGCGCAGCCGGCGGCCTGAGCCCCCCCCCCCCCCGGAATTGCCAGCGCTCCCGCTCTCTTAGCGGGTGCCTTCGGGGGCCTCTTGAGACCTTGGCATCGCTCGGACGTGTGCACCTTTTCTCGGCGAGGATTCTCGAGGAGCATCCTGGATCATTGCGCCACAGAAAGCACGCGCGAAGCCGAAGAATGCGAGGGGAATGGACGTCCGAGCGGCGGCAAGAGATGGGGGTCAGTGCAGACGGGAGTCAGCCGGAGCGCCAGACTTTGCAGGATCCTGCAGGGCCATGGTTGCAATGACCCGGGCCTGCGCGCAGGATCCTGCAGGGTCTCGCGGGGCCCTGCCAAGCCTGACTGACCCGGGTTTGCACTCCCCCGTGCGGGTCCGCGCGTCCCCGAAGCCCGAGCTGGTGCCCGCGCCCGTGCATGCTGATGAAGACCGCGCTGCGGAGGCGCAGCGCGATGCGGAGGTGGACGATGAGGAGGGCCCCGAGATCCGACGTGAGCGACGCCACAGGGGGGGGGTCGTCTGCGCCAAGACTGGCGCGCAGGCTGCCCGCGTGAGGCCGCGCGTGAGCGCCCTCGCCTCCACTGCAGCGTGCCGCGCCGGCGGCCCGCGTCAGCGGCGGCGTGAGGTCGTGATACCATCTCGCGTGCGACCCCTTTCTGATCGTCGCTCGCGTGGCGAAACAGTTGCAGCATCGCGAAGAATCACGGCCAGAGCCCTGGACCGCACCTGTCTGCAGCTGTCCTCGAGCCAGGCCGATCTGCGAAGGCCCTGTGGCCCGAAGAGCAGGGTGAGAGCGACCGGTGCGAAGAGATTGCGATGCCAGAGAGAGCGTGATCCACCGCTGCTCTGCCGTGAAAAGTCCCCCCCTCACCCTCCAGAACCGAGGGCCTCCCCCCCTCCGACCCCCCCCCCCCTTTTTTCGAGCCCCTCCCCCCGCCCCCCTTCCCAGCACGGGCTTGCAACCCCCAGCGAGCCCCCCCCGGTTTTATGCCAGCAGCGGCAGAGCACGCTCTCTCCGATGCCAGGATCTCAAGGGAGCGAGGCTCAGCGTCCTCCTCCGCTATAGGCACTGCTAGATCCGAACTGAAGGCCGCCGTGCACGATGCGGTGGGGGCGTCGGTGAAGGAGCGTGCCCACGGGGCTGCAGACCCTGGATGATTCCTGAGCCGAGGAGGGCGGCGTGGACATCCATGTCCAAGGGCCGAGCCCTGATTGGAGTTCCACCGCCTTCCAGGCCCTGGTTTCCTCATCTCCAGTGGGGGGCCATGCCAAGAGACGCCCTGCTTGCCTCCAGGGTGCCCTGGGTTTTTGGGGTTTCGATGGCTTTGCGGTGGGAAGCGTGACGCTCCCACGCCAGAAACCACTGGGCGTCCTGGGGTCGCAGGGCTGGCTTTCTCGTAGAAGCTTTCTTGTGGCCGGGCTCCTGCAGTAAGGGTTCCTTCCCCGAGGCCCCCCGCCGTATGGATAGATCCCCTTGCCGGCGGCACTGGCTGGCCGCTCCGCGCCCCCCTGGGCGCCGCCTGGGCGCTGCAGGGGGGGGCCCTTGCGAGAAACACCAGGGGGAAGGGAGTGGAGGGGAGTGGCCGTGGGTGGCCCTTGGCCCTCCTCCGCCCCCCCCCCAGTGCCCCTGCCGGAGGGAGGAGAAGCTCTAAGAAGAACAACAAAAACACATAAACGTAAACTTTTGGCGCTCCGCGCGGACTTCTTGGATCCGCGCCTGGGCCCGCTGGCGGCGCCTCCGACGCCGCCCCTGGCGCGCTCCGCGCGCCGGGGAGAGGGGTCCAGCGCGAATCCAAGAAATCCGCGCGGAGCGCCAGAAGTTTATGTTTATGTGGTTGTTTCTTCGTTTCGAAGCGGTACCAACACCACCAGGGGGCCCACCTCCAGCGAGGAGGTCCACGATGCCTCCCCGAGCGGGGGGGGCTGGGGATGTCTCGAGCGAGAGGGGGGGGACCGCACCACCACCAGGGAGACCCCACCCTCGCCTCCTCGCACCTCCCCGCCCTTTTGGGTGTTGGCGTCGCCCTCCCTTGCCCCTGCTCTGCCCCTCCCCCCCCCGGTCCGCGGGCGGGGCAGAGGATAGGGGGCCAAATGCGAACCCTACCCCTACCCCCCATGATTTCTGAGGGGAAGGAGCAAGCCGACGGACTCCCCGCGGCGGCGCGTCGCGGGGAGTCCGTCGGCTTGCTCCTTCCTCCGCTCCCGCTCTCTATCGAGGCCTGGCGCCTCGTCCTCGGCGACGCGCGGGGGTGGGGCGTCCCACGGCGGCGCGCCGTGGACAATTCTCGGTTCTGCCCCGCCCAGCTCCCTCCCCCTCCTCCTCCTCCTCCTCCCTCCTCCTCCTCCTCCTCCTCCTCCTCCCTCCTCCTCCTCCTCCTCCTCCTCCTCCTCCTCCTCCTCCTCCTCCTCCTCCTCCTCCTCCTCCTCCTCGAATTCTTCCTCCTCCTCCTCCTCCTCCTCCTCCTCCTCCGCCTCCTCTCCCCTCACAGTCGAGCGTCTGGTTAAGACACCTCCTCCCGACAAGCTGGGCCAGCGCTTCTTGGCCAGCTTGCCGCAGCGCTGGCGCAGCTTCTCGAGCACGTTCGCCCCTCCAGCGTCAACCACAGACATGGGCCCAGGTTCGTCTTGTTAAGCACATGCCGGGAGGCTGGCCTAGATTTCTTCAACGATATTTTTATTGACCGTATTTTCGGCTGCATATTCCTCTCTTACCTTCACCCGTCGTCCAGCTCTCGCCCCAGGCGGGTCGGGCGTTTCGCCTGAGATTTCCTCGCTGCTCATGATCCCGAAGCTTCGAGTGTGCAAGAGCTTCACAGATGGAGCGCCGACGGTCTTCAGGAGGTGGTTCTCGCCTTGGCGCCGCGCCCATTGGTTTTAAGAGTTCGCGAGAGCTTCATGGATGGAGGGCGGGTGGTTTTCAAAGTGTGGCTCTCGCTTCAGCGCCGCGCACATTCGTTTCAACAGTTTGCACGGAGCTTCACGGATTGAGGGCGGGTGGTTTGGCAAGTTGTGGTTCTCGCCTTAGCGCCGCGCGCATTTTTTAGAACGTTCACAACAGTGTAACGGATGGAGGGCGGGTGGTTTCAAAATGTGGTTGTCCTCTCAGCGCCGCACACGTCCACCTCGAAAGTTTGCGACAGCTTAGCGGATTCGTGCGGTTGGCGTCCCAGGAATGGTGTTCTGGCACGATTTAGGATTGTCAGGGCGCAGAAGTCACGTTGAGTCGCGGTGTGGGATCTCCCAGAATGGTACCCTGGCGCGATAAGGGATCGTCAGCAAACATCCGCAATGTTTATTCGCGGCGTTGAAGTCCAAGACGAGATGCTATGGCCCGATTGAGAATTCTCAGACGTCTGTCTTCCGACGGGGCACTTCCCGTAGCGATTTGCTTCTAGAGACTTATGAAGAGACACCTTGCAATTTCGTTGATGCGTCTTGGGTTTACACTGGTCCTCCTCTTCCTCCGTCTATTTTCCTTATCAGTAATCCCTCCTTGTCGCACCCCGGGACGTTTCGGCAGGGCGGCCAGGCGCTTGGCCTGAGAAATCCTCACCATTTGTTACCACTAAGCTCATATGTTGCAAGAGGTTCGAGGAAAGAGGGGATGCGGCTTTCAGAATGAGGCTACCGCTTATTTGTCATACGGCTCTGCGAGAGCTTCACGGATGGAGACGGGGTGGTTTTCAAAATGTGGTTCTCGCCTCAGTGCCGCGCACATTTGTTGCAACAAATCGCGAGGGCTTCATGGATGGAGGGTGGGTGGTTTCAAAATGTGGTTCTCGCCTTGGCGCCGCGCGCATCCGTCTTAACAGTTTTGAAGACCTTCGCAGATGGAGTGTGGCTCCTTTTCAGCATGTGGCTCTCGCCTCAGCTCCGCTCGCAGTCGTGGTAAACATGTTACACGGGTTTCACGGATGGAGCGCGGTTCTTTCTCAAAATGTGATTCTCGCTCCAGCCAGGAAGGATCCGGTTCGGGCCGGTTCGTCGGCTGGCCGGTTCGGTTGCGCCGCCTCGGATTCAGCCGCAGGCCGGCTCGGGCCGGATCGGTTTCGGTATGGTCGGCCAGCTTGGTTCGACCAGCTCGACTCGGGCCCCCCAGGACCCCCCAGGGCCTCCCCCAGGGCCCCCCACAGGCCCCCCCCCAGGCTCCCTCCCCTCAGTGCTCCCTCCTCCCAGGGCCCTGACCACCCCCCAGGGCTCCCCCCAGGGCGCCCCCAGGGCCTTCCCCGGGGCCTTCCCCCGGACCAACCCCCAGGATCCCCCAAGGCTGAGGACCCATCGCCATCATCATCATCATCATCATCATCATCATCATCATCATCATCATCATCATCATCATCATCATCATCATCATCATCATCATCATCATCATCATCATCATCATCATCATCATCATCATCATCATCATCATCATCATCATCATCATCATCATCATCATCATCATCATCATCATCATCATCATCATCATCATCATCATCATCTCATCATCATATCATCTTCATCTTCATCTTCATCATCATCATCATCTTATCATCATAAGCATCATCATGTCATCATCATCATAATCAGTACCATCAGCATCGTCATCATCCTCAGTATCAGCATCAGCATCATCATGCCATCATCATAGTCATAATCATCATCTTCATCGCCATCATCAGCATCAGCATCAGCATCATCATCAGCATCATCATCGTTATCACCATCATCATCATCATCATAGTCATTATCATCACACGCACCATCGTCATCATCATCAGCATCATCATCACCAGTATCATCATCACAAGCATCATCGTCATCATCAGCATCAGCATCAACATCATCATCATCATCATCATCATCATCATCATCATCATCATCATCATCAGCATCACCAGCATCATCCTCGTCATCATCGTCATTCTGTATCAATGTCATCATGATTATCCTCACGCCCACTTTCCTGTGAAGGCTCACGCCTTTAGTTTGCAGGGCCACCTGAGAAGCCAGCAAAACAAGTTCAGCCACAAGACTGTGGCCGAGCCCCGCCTGGGCCTTCTGTCGCTCTTGCGAGGCTCCTTCGGGATCTCCACGGTCTCCCTGGACCCCCGGTGGCTCCCCAAGGCCCCCCCCGAGGGCTTCCCCGGCCCCCCCAGGGCCCCTTCAAGGACACCCCCAGCGCCCTTCCAGGGCCCGCCCCCCCCAGGGCCCACCCAGGGTACTCCCCAATGGCACCCCAGGGCTAGGTCCGTATGGGGCCGGTTCAGTTTCAACAGGCTCGGTTTGCTCGTGCAAGCCGGTTTCGGCTTACCCGTTCGGTTCGAATTGGCCAGTCCGGCTCCGACCCGTTCGGTTAGGGCTCCGGTTCGTCCGGCTCGGTTGCAGAAGCCGCCGGCTTTGGGTTGCCAGTTCGGCTCAGAGCCAGCCTGCTTAGCGCCGCGAGCATCCGTCTCATAGTTGAAGAGCTTCAAGGATGGAGGGCGGCTCCTATTCAGCATGTGGCTCTCGCCCTAGCGCCGCTCGCATTCGTGGCAAAATGTTTGCAAGCATTGCATGGTTGGGGGGCTTTTTTCAAAATGTGGTTCTCGCCTTAGCTCCGCGCAGATTCGTTGTAACACTTCGCAGTAGCTTCACCGCTGGAGGGCCGGTGGTTTTCAAGATATGGTTCTCGCCCTGGCGCCGCGCACGTTCGTTGGAAAATTCGGAGGTAGCTCCACGGATGGCGGGCGGGCGGTTTTCAAAATGCGGTTCTCGCCTAGGAGCCGCGCGCATTCGTTTGACCAGTCAGCCGGCAGTTCCACGGATGGAGGACGGTTCTTTGTCAACATGTGGTTCTCGCTGCAGCGCCGCGCACGTTTGTCTTACAGTTCGATAACATTTTCACGGATGGAGGGCGTTTTTGCTTGTGGGCCAGAAGGAGGTTATCGCTTTAGCGCCGCGCGCATCCGTCTCAAAATTGCAGACGCTTCAGGAATGGAGTTAGGGGTTCTCGGGGCGCAGCAGTCACGTTGATTTGCGGTGTTGAAGTTCCGGGAATGGTGCCCTGGCACGATGCAGGATCGTCAGGACGCAACAGTAAAGTTGATTCGCAGCGTTGGAGTCAAAGGAGTGTTGTTTTGGCACGATGGGGGATTCTCAGACGGTTGTCTTTCAACGGGGCCCTTCCAGCAGTGAGCATTGAACACACATTCGTGTAGACACCTTTGCAGTGTGAACTTTCAGGGGAGGGCTCATTGCAGCGTCGTTTATGCGTCTTGGGTCTTCGCTGGTCCTCCTCCTCCTTCTCCTCCTCCTCCTCCTCCTCCTCCTCTTCGGCGCGGTGCTACCAGGCATACGGTGCCCTCCTCCCGCACTCTTAACGTGCCCGTCCCTATCGGCCCTCCCCCCCCCCCGCCTCGGCCTTCCCCTCCACCTCGGCCTCCCCCGTCCACCTTTCTCTCCTCGGCCTCCCCTGCCCCCCTCTCGGCCCGCCCCCCTCCACCCTTCCACCCTTCCCCCCCCCCCGCCGCGAGGGCCGCCGCGCGCTGAGCCCCACCAGGCCGCGGCGGCAGGCCTCCCTCGGTGCGGACCTCCTGCGCCACGAGGCGCCCCCCAGGGCCCCTCGGCGAGCCCACGTGGAGGACCGGGCGCCCCGAGAGGGCGGCAGCGGGGGGGAGCAACGGGCGGCGACGTCGAGAGACCTCGGCGGACCCCCGAGTGGGCGGCAGCGGGCGGCGTCGCGGCGACACCTCGACGGGCCTGCCCAGTTGTTCGGTGAGACGCGCAAGGAACCCTAAGCGCTCCCTCCGGAGGGCCTCCAGGGTAACCCTGACTCCGGATCCGCCCTGCTTTGGGGAAGTTCGTAAGTGGGGCCTGGAATTCCCGCCTTTTTTTTTCAAGCCCCGCTGATGCCAATTTCCGCCCTGCTTCTCTGTTCTTGTTTCCGCCCTACTTCTGTGGATGTTCGCCCTATTTTATGCTGGGTGCAGAAATTTCCGCCCTACTTTTTCGGCTTCTTGCAGGTGGATTTCCGACGCAATCTTAAGTTGGAAAAAAAGCCAAAGTAGGGCGGATCTGGAGTCCGGGAAGTCTCCGCGAGCTTGTGGACGCCTCCGGATGCCACGAGAGGACGGAGAAGAGCCTTCTTCGTCCCAGACGTACAAGCACGTCCCAACGCGACGAGGACCACGACGACGGTAGCGGCGGCGGCGGCCGCACCGCGATGGCGGCGGCCAGGTAGTGATTTGCTCTTCTCGAGGGTATCCCTCCTCCCTACCATATGTCGTGATATCGCCTTCGCCCTCGGCTAGTTCCTGAGCACGCGCGCAGCGCGTGCGATGGTCCTAGTAATAATGGTTATCGTGATAGCAACAGCGGTTTCCCCCGTAGGGGCCAGACCCGTACTTCATTCGATGCGATTTTAGTGTGTCTCAATATTTTGCTTTTGCTCTGTCGCGTCGTATCTCTGTTTGAACTGGATGTCGGCATGGCTCACATAGTCATCTTGCAAAGCAGCTGCAGATGTGCTAATTGTGTTGTATGCACTAAGTGTGTTGACACAGTGGCGCCATTTCCCTGACATTGCAGTCTCCTTCCTGCACTCCAGTCTTTCTATTTCAACCCAGTTCACCTTCTAGTGTCGTTCTTTCCCATTCCAGGTCCTTTGCGTTCCAGTGCTCCCAGTTCTTCCAGTCCCGTTCGTTTTTTTTTTTTTTTTTATCGGTTTGGCTGTTCTTGTCCCGCGTGGGCAATTGTGAAAACCCGTGTGAGCAGATGGAAGAGATGGGAAACGCTGCATGTATTTAATAGCAACACGCCCAATATTCTGCACCTCTGACATTACGGTAGAGAAAACATCACGGAGACACCATGATCAAGTGCGCAGTTCAAGTAGCCATTACTGAGCGCTTCCAATATTACCGTCATGGGTATGGGCTTCTATCTCTTTGTGCAGAGAAGTATGCGTATAATTGCTTACCTGTCGTTCTTCATCCCACTCCTGTTTTCGTTGATCGTAATACGGTTAGGTGCTCGTTGTTTGCTGTTCCTGGGCTGTTATGCACGTTTGGGGTTCCCATTGGCGCAACATTCCCTTCTTAATGTTGGTGTCCTGTTGGTACGTCGCATTGGTGACCATAATACAACGATTAGCTCGTTGCCGTCGTCAAGAACATGTCGTTTGATTTTATTGTGTGATGTCCCGCTCCTTCTGCCCCCTGCATGTCTGCATCTCGCTTCTGCCTGACGAACGTGCTATATGCTGTCTTTCTGCTTCACAATCGAGTTGTGAGCTTCCTCTCGTCGCTACACCCAGGTTGCACAGCGCCAGATTTGCCTCCAAGGCAAGTGTGGCGCTTGTGCTGCGATGGAACAACCAACGTGTGACCACCGAGGCGCTGTGCTGGCTAATTCCTGCGCTCCCCCCTGCAGTCCGCAGAACAGCGCAGGAGGACTCGGAACGGCATATATGTCAGGAGGGGAAAAAACACACAGACACAATTAATCGTCGATTCCCCAGAAAATATGGGAAAATATGGGAATTGGGCGGGAAGACAAAAACCCAGAAAATATGGGAAAATATGGGGCATCTTTTTATTTGTGTAAATTTATTTGTGTGTCCCAGGGCCCCTTCAATATGATCCGCCGAGAGAACCTGGCCCCGGCCACCCCTGGCAGCCCCCGAGACGTGCCCGTGCGCGCGGGCCCGGCGCGGGCGGATGCGGCACGCCGGGCGGCGGGCGGCGCTGCCGAGGCCTCGGGCCCCTCCTGCGCTCTGCGGCGCTATGACCGCGCAAGAAGCCACCGCATCCGGATGTTCTGGATATTTGTCAAGAATGTTTTTTTTTGACGGTTTTGCTGCCGCTGTTGTTGCTATCCTGCGCGCATGTTTCACATCTAGCGTTCTTGTCAGTTTGCGGTGTTGTTTCGTGCAGAGAGTTCCCCAGAAAACAAGCATCTAGCGGCTAGATGCTTGTTTTCTGGGGGCCTTCCCTGGGGCCCACCTGACGGATCTGTTCGACTCCAGTTCGGCTCCAGTTCGACTCCAGTTCGACTCAGGGTCGACTCAGGGTCGACTCAGGGTCGACGCAGGTTCGACTCGGGTTCGACTCAGGTTCGACTCAGGTTCGACTCGAGTCGGCGGGCGTTCGACGCAGCTTCGACGCACGAGCGGAATGAGCATCTAAGGGGGGGGTCCCACCGACTTGCCACTCCTCTCCTATAGGCCTCCCAGATGGGGTCGGAGTAGATGGGGTCGGAGGATCGCTCCGCATCGCCGATGCATCGGCGATGCGGCTCGATGTGGAGCCCGATGTTCTACACGCTGGCGTCGCCGATGCACCGTCGACGTCGCCGATGCATCGCCGATGCATCGCCGGTGTATCGCCGATGCATCGCCGATGCGGCGCGATCCTCCGACCCCATCTATTCGGACCCTATCTAGGAGGCCCCTTATCTTTTTCTTCTTCTTCACGAGCCGACAACGAACACCCATACCTATGTCTGCCTCGGACCTCCTGGGGTGGACTTTGGGGAGGGGCAATTGGCGTGCGTGTTGTCGGAAGAGGGCCCCCGCTCGAGCGGGAGCCCCCCTCGGGGTCCGACAACTCGCACCCGTACCAATAGCGCTTTCATCTCCTTGCCCTTCCCCATTCCTCCTCCCTACAGGTTTGAGCGTGTGTTGTTCGTTGATCGCCTTCTGTCCTCCCTTTCTCTGAGTCCAGATCCGCCGTACCTTTGTCCATTTTCCGACTCAGAAATGATGTCGGAAATGCCCCCCAAACGATGCGAAAAGGTAGGGCTGACATTTCCGCCTCGGAATGGTGGGGCGGGTACTTCCGCAAAAGTATGGCGGAGGCAGCGACGGCAAAGAAGGGCGGAAATCGGAAACCAAGTAGCTTGAAAAGTAGTGTGAAATTTCCGCCCTACTTGAGAAATAGCCCACACACAGCGGATCCGGAGTCAGGGGGGGTCCACCGAGTGGAGTCATTGGATCTTTTGGGATCACCGCTTGACGGGGCGTGGTAGAGGCGAGGCTCGGTTCCCGGCGTGAACTTGCAGCTTGGGGGGGAGGGGTAAACGAGAGCCCTGAGGCAGAGGGTGGGGATGCCGGGGCGTGGTGGGGGGCGCGGTGGGAGTTAGGGTCGGTTTCGGGCGTGAAATCGCAGCCTTGGGTGTCCCAGTAAGAAAGGTCCCAGAGGTTGGGGGTGCAGGGGCGTGATCGGGGGCGAGGTGAAGGTAAGGGTCGCTTCCGGGCGGGAAATGGCAGGTTGGGGAGCCTCGGAACATATATCCCAGAGGGTGGGAGTGCCGGACCGTACTGGGGGCGAGTGAGAAGTCAGGGTCGTTTCCGGACGGGAAATTACAGGTTGGGGAGCCCCCCCAAAAAAGGTCCCAGAGGGTGAAGATGTTGGGGCGTTTGGGGGGCGAAGTGGGTGTCAGGGGCGGCTCCGAGCGAGAAGTTGCAGGTTGGGATTGGCCCGGCATCCAAGGTCCCAGGAGGTGGGGATGCCGGGGCGTGGTGGGGGGCGAGGTAGGGGTCAGGGTCGGTTCTGAGCGAACGTTGTGCGTCCAGAGTAAGGACAATACAAGATATCAGGGCTGGGGGCATACCCCCGGGGGCGAATCTGTAGTCACCCCTGACTGCAGTCAGGGCTAACGATAGATTCGTGCCTCGGGGGCCAAAGCTGGAGTTACCCCGGACCGCAGTTATCCCGGATAACTCGGGCGAGTCATCAGGGCTGGGGGCAGTCAGGGGTAATTGCAGATTCGCGCCTCGGGGGCCCAAGCCAGAGTTTTCCCCCGGACCGCAGTTATCGTCCAAATGTGCGACGGAACAGAGAGAGGCAAACACACAGCCCATGGCGGAGCGAGGGTTCTGGGTCAAAGTCGGGCGGGATAAAGCTCCCAAGCCTGGCCCCAGCATGCGTAAAGGGTAGCGGTCGGTGCCGCCGGATGTGGGCTGGGAGGCCGTCCGAGCATCGGCCTTCCCACAATGGGTGGGGGTGGCGGGATGAGCTGGGAAAGGACAAGGGCACCAGAGTAGTGGAGGAGGAGGAGGAGGTGGAAGAGGAAGAGGACGAGGAGGAGGAGGAGACGGAGGAGGAGGAGGAGGAGGAGGAGGAGGAGGAGGAGGAGGATGAGGAGGAGGAGGAGGAGGAGGAGGTGCAGGAGGAGGCGGCGGCGGTGGCAAATATGCGCATGGGAGAGACGAAGAGGAGCAGGGTCGGAGGCGGAAGAGGCCGAGGAGGAACAGCAGCGGGGCACTAAGGGCAGCAATAACAGAGCAGGAGCAAGAGAAGGAGGACGATGGGGGGGAGGAGAGGTAGGAGTAGCAGCGATGACCACTGCAGCAGCGACAGGAAGCCGACATCTGCACGCGCAGTTGCTCCGTCTTCTCTTCACGCCATGCAGCGCAGAACCGCTATAGTTCGGCGGCGAGTCTGGGGGGAAGTGAGAAAGGGCGGGCCTTCACAGAAGGCTCGGACGTCCCCCGGCCTTTGAGAAGTTTTCTAAGTCTCTTCCGAAGAAACCGGAAACCTTCAGAAGGCGCGAGAACTTCTAAAAGGTCCCGCCGCCTCCTGAGTAGGCCTTCTCCTTCTTACTCCCCCCTCGCTCGCCGCTGAATTTGGTTTTTGGATCATACCTCGGGTCTCCGGCGGCCGTTCGGCGCGGTCTTGGCACCCCCAGAGCGCCCTCGGCGAGGCGAGCTGCCGGCGAGCATCCCGAGGCCGGAACACCGTCGAGAACCGACGAGCACGTCAGAATAAACCTTGAGCCTCGAACCCGGAAACCCTTGAAGCTTCGAACCCTCGCTCGCCGCCGAGCTGTGCCGGCGGCATAGTCTAGTCCTCGGCCGAGTCGCCGCGGGCTGTTTGGATGAGAAGGAGGAGGAGGAGGAGGAGGAGGAGGAGGAGGAGGAGGAGGAGGAGGCTCGTCGTCCTCCCTTGCCCGACCGACGTGAGAGGCCAGCACTGCAGCGTCGCGCGTGCCCCATATCCAGAGCCTTGTTGCCGCGCGTCGGCCTCTCGTCGACGCCCGCTGTGCTCCTGACACCGGAGGGGAAGCCGTGGTGATGCTGTTGATGATTTCTCCTCCTCCTCCTCCTCCTCCTCCTCCTCTTCCACTTCCTCCTCTTCCTCGTTTCCCTCCTCTTCCTCCTCCTCGTCCCCCATCCTCCTCTTCCTCCTCCTTCTCCTCCTCCTCACTTCCTCCTTCTCCTCGTCCTCCCAAATTACTGGCGGGATTTTCTGTTGATCTCGGCGGCAGGAAAGTTCCCTCCGTCCCCCAGGGCGCCTGGGTCAGGGGCAGTCGCTCGCAGGCGCGCCTGGATCGCCCCGAGCGGGCGCCTGAGACCCTGTTGACGATTTTGATGGCCGTGCCGATGGAGAGGAGGAATGGACGCGCACCTTCTCCAGGGTGCCCCTCGTGTCCTCGCCTCTGCGGCCCGTCCCTTGCCGCTTCCACTGGCCAGCCTCTCAGGGCACCCTTGGGGCGGGCGCCGTCCCTCGGCTGCGCGGCGGGGCGCTCCTGTAGGGGGCAGTACGAAGGACGCGGGCCTACAAGGGTACCCTTGGCCCTTGGCCGTCGAGAGCGAGAGAAAGACAGAGAGAGAGAGAGAGAGCACGTGCTGCTCTCGAGCTGTAGACTCGCAGCTTTCTGTTGACGGTACGGTGGAGACCCATGCCAAGAAACACCCTGCCTGCCTCCAGGGTGCCCTGGGTGTCTGGGGTGTCGATGGTTCTGCTCTGGAAGGCGTGACGCTCCCACACCAAACATCGATGGACGTCCTGGGGCCTCAGGTTTGGGTTTCTTGTGGAAGGTTTCTTGTGGTTGAGCTCCTGCTGTGCCAGGGTGTGCTGCACCGTCGTCTGCAGGCCGGCTCCGTGCTGTCGCTTCGCCCCTCGGTCATGCCGCCGAGGTGGGCAGCGCGAGCACATCGTCGGGGACCGGCAGGCCAGCAAGGCGGCGATCGCCATTGACACCATCTTGAACCAGAAGTCGATCCATGCGTCGACCCCTTGGCCTCCCTGACACTTGATAACGCACTCTTCAGGCCTCTCCTCCTCTTCCTCTTCCTCTTCGTCGTCCATGTCCTCCTCGTCGTCCACCTCTTCCCCACGCTATTCGGTATGTGGGCTCCTCCTCATCCCTCTCACCCTCATCTTGCTTAATAATCCCCTCCGCCTCCTCCTTCTCAGGACTGTCGTGTTTCACATTATCGTGCTTCTTCCTCTCCTACCCTGCTTTCCCCTCCCTCTGCTTTATCCTTTTCCTGATCCCCATTCCTACAGTCAACCCGCATAAGTAAGGATGAGCGACTTTCCATGGCTACCCTTCCATCCTTCCCCTTCGGCCCATCCTTGGCCGCTTTCGCGGGCCGCGCCCCGCTTGCAAAGTGTCGACATGGCTTTCCAAGGCCCTTCGATCCTTATCGTGCGTCCTTCTTATACGGGTAGACTGTATCCTCCTCCTCTTTCGTGGCCGTTGAGCCGAGCGTTTCCTCCGGGATTCGATGTAGTCAGATTCAGTCTCAGTCTCAGCCTCCTCCTCCCTCCTCCTCACGCTATGGAACGATCGCGAAAAGAACTGGCAAACGGGAACGGGGAACTGGGAGGAGTCGGGAACTGGGAGCCAGGAATTCGGAACCCGGAACCGGGAGCAGGGAGGGAACCGGGAATTGGGAACCGGGAGCCCGGAGCCAAGAACTTGTAACCGGGAACGCAGGTCTTGGGACATGTGTTCGGGAAGTGGGAAACCGGGGGGGGAGGATATACATATATATATATATATATATATGTATGTATGTGTGTGCGGGCATGCCCGTCCCCCTGAAAATTCGCAAGGTCATTGATTGAGCTCGAAGCCTTCTTCTTGTCTGCATTTCGTTATGCGCGCATGTTTTCGTAATTGTGCTTGCACGTGGAGGTGCACATGCCTCTCCAAACTCCTCCTCCTCCCCCTCTCCTCCTCATCATCACCTTCCTGTTCCTCCCTCTTCCTCCAGCTGGGGGCTGAAAACCCCTTCCCCCCCAAAAGAATGAATAACCAAAAAGTCCAAAACAGTCAAAAATCCACGGCTGACGCCCCCCCCTCAAAAATGAAACAACACAACAAAAAACAACAACACAACAAACTGCACTTACTCTGGGGGTGGGTGGTGGGTGGTGGTGTGGGGACAAAATCCAGTTTTTGTTTGTTGTTTTGTTTTTTTTTCGCGTTATTTCCTGATTTTTTGTTTGGGGGGAGGGTCAGCTCTGGCCTTTTGATGTGTTTGGATATGCAGGTGTTTCCTTGTTTTTTTTGTGTTTTCGGCTCCTCCATCCACCTTAGGAGCGAACGGCGGGAGGGGAGGAGCCGGAGGGGGCGGCAGGGGACGCCGCGGGGGCGGCGGCGCGGCGGAGAGGAGGCGGCAGGAGGAGGTGGAAGCGGAGGTGGAGGTGGTGCGGGGGGGGGTTCAGCCTCTTGGAAAGCAGGGTTTCAGGAGGCTGGACCCCATTGAAATCCTTTGCAGAAGGATTCCTAGTCGAACCCTCGACAGAAGGATTCCTATTGAAACCCTCCACAGCAGGATTCCTATTGGAGTCCTCTACAAAAGGATTCCGAGTGAAACCCACGACATAAGGATTCCTGTTGAAATTCTCTAGAGACGGAGTCCTGTTGATAGCCTTCACAGACGGATTCGTATTGAAATCCTCTACAGAAGGAGTCCTCTTGAAACCTTACACAGCAGGATTCCGATTGAAATCCACCACATAAGGATTCGCGTATTGAAATCCTTCACAGAAGGAACATATTATATTGAAACCCTGCACCGCAAGATTCCCATAGAACTCCTCCACATAAGGATTATTTTTGAAATCCTCGACAGAAGGATTCCTATTGAAATCCTCCACAGAAGGATTTCTATTGGAGTCCTCCACAGCAGGATTTCTAGTGAAATCCTCTACAAGAGTTGAAGCCCTCCACAGCAGGATCTCTATTGAGATCCTCTACAGGAGGGTTATCATAGAAACCCTCCACAGCAGGATTCCCATTGATAGCCTCACACTGGAACCCTCCACAGCAGGAGTCCGATTGGAATCCTCTACATAGGGATTCATATTGAAATCGTTTACAGAAGGACTCATTTTGAACTCCACCACACAAGGATTCCTATTGAAATCCCCGACGGAAGGATTCATATTGATTTCATCCACAGAAGGATTCTGACTGGAATCCTCGACAGCAAGATTTTTATGGAACTCCTCCACAGGAGTTGAAACCCTCCACAGCAGAATTATAATTGAAATCCTCGACAAGGGTTCCTAGGGAAATCCTTTACATAATGAGTCCTACTGAAGCCCTCCACAGCAGGATTCCTCTTAATAGTCTCTACAGAAGGATTCGTAGTGAAATCCTTTACATAAGGAAGCCGACTGAAACCCCCCACAGCAAGATTCCATTTGAAGTCTTCCACAGAAGGATTCCTGTTTATATTCTCTACATAAGGATTCATATTGAAATCCTTCACGTAAGGATTCATATTGAACTCCTCCACAGAAGGATTCCGATTGAAATCCTCGACAGGTTCCTATTGAAGTCCTCCACAGCAGCATTCCTACTAGAGTCCTCGACAGCAGGATTTCTATTGAAATCTTCACAGGAGTTGGGGCCCTCCACGGCAGGATTTCTATCGAACTCATCAACAGAAAAAGGTTTTTTTTTTTTTTTTTTCTCAAATCCTTTACATGAGGGTTCCCATTGGAACCCTCCACAGCAGGATTCCTATCGATAGCCTCTACAGAAGGATTCGTATTGAAATCCTCGGAGTCGTACTGTAACCCTCCACAACATGTTTTTTTTTGTTATTGAAATCCTGTACACAAGGGTTCCGACTGAAATCCTTTACATAAGGATTCCGATTGAATTCCGCCACAGCAAGATTCACATTGAAATCCTCAGCAAAAGGATTCTGCTTAAAAGGTTTCACATAAGGAATCCCATTGGAATCTTTTACATAAGGGTTCCTATTGAGCTCCTCCACAGAAGGATTCCGATCGAAATCCTTTACAGAAGGATTCCTAGTGCAATCCTCGACAGCAGGATTTCTATTGAAATCCTCCACAGGAATTGAGACCCTCCACAACATGTTTTTGTTATGGAAATCCTTGACAAAAGGGTTCTTGTTGAAATCCTCTTCTGAAGGGTTCTAATTGAAATCCTCCACATCAGGATTCGTATTGATAGCCTCTGCAGAAGAATTTATATTGAAATCCTGTTTACAGAAGGAGTCCTATTGAAACCCTCCACATCAGGATTCCTATTGGAATCCTCTACACAAGGATTCCAACCGAAATTCTTTACAAAAGGATTTCTATTGAATTTCTCCACAAGGATTAATATTGAACTCCTCCACAGAAAGAATCCTATTGGAATCCTCCACATAAGGATTCCTATTGGAATCCTCCACAGCAGGATTTCTATTGAAATCCTCCACAGCAGGAGTTGAAACCCTCCACAGCAGGATTTCTGTTAAAATCCTCGACGGAAGGGTTCCTGTTGAAATCCTCTACGTAAGGGTTCCTATTGAAACCCTCCACAGCAGGATTCGTGTTGATAGCCTCTGCAGAAGGATTCTTCATGAAATCCTTTACAGAAGGAGTCATATTGAAACCCTCCACAACAGGATCTTTTTGGAATCCTCAACACGAGGATTCCGATTGAAATCCTTTGCAGAAGGAGTCCTAGAAAACTTTTCTGCAGAAGGATTTCTATTGAAATCGCCGACATAAGGATTCCTATTGAAATCCTCCACAGAAGGATTCCTACTGGAATCCTCGACAGCAGGATTTCTATCGAAACCCTTCATTGCAGGATTCTTATTAATAGCCTCTACAGAAGGATTCGTATCGAAATCCTCTACAGAAGGAGTCCTAACCCTCCACAGCAGGATTTTTTTTATTGAAATCCTTTACAGAAGGATTCCTATTGGACTCCTCCACAAAAGGATTCCTATTGAACTCCTCCACAGAAGGATTCCGATTTACCTCCTCCACAGAAGGATTCAGATTGAAATCCTCTATAGAAGGGTTCCGATTGGAATCCTCCACAGCAGGATTTTCATTGAAATCCTTAACATAAGGATTCACATTGAAATCCTCAGCAGAAGGGTTCCTATTGAAATCCTCCAAAAAAGGATTCCGACTGAACTTCTTGAAATCGTTTACGCCGTCGTTCACGATGAGGCACTCTGCGATCACGGTTTGAAGACACGAAACATGCGCCCGACGCATCGTCGCCATGATTTTTCGGATTGTCAGGGGGAGGGGCATGCTCGAGCATATATATATATACACACACACACTAGTGGCACGTGTGTTCCCAGGCTCATACAACAAATTCAATAGCGAGGTCGCACTCGAGCGCAAGTGGGGTTGCCACACCTTGCGATTTGTCTACCAGGGCCCCCCAGGAAGCCTCAGGAGGCCCGACTTGGATACCGGAAGAGGCTCCAGGAGGCTCCAGGATTGTGATTGTTGTGTGGGTGTGTGTGTGTGTGTGTGTGTGTGTGATGTGTGCTCTGTGTCGTGCGTGTTTTCTGTGCGTTGTAGGTGTTGTGTGTGTGTGTTATGTTTGTCTAGCGTGTGATGTGTTGGGTGTGATTTGTGTCTCTGTGTGTGCATGTAGTTCTGAGGCTCCAGGAGGCCCCAAGAGGCTCCAGGAGGCCGCAGGAGCCCCAGGAGGTTCCAGGAGACCCCCAGGAGGCTGCGATGCGGGGTCTGGGGTACCAGAAGGTACAGAAAGCCCCAGGAGGCCCCAGGAGGTTCCAGGAGGCCCCCAGGAGGCTGCGAGGCGGGGTCTGGGGTACCAGATGGTATGTCGGGGTTCGATTTTGGGAGGATATCTCAGGCGAAACCCCCATTCTCTGAGAATCGGCGTCAAAATCATTGAAAATACAATGTGTTGTTGAAGGTTTTATGTTAGAATGTTGAAATTCCCATGTGTTTTTGGACCCTGACGTCACGATCTGTGTGAGAGGTGCCACCGATTTTCAGAATTTCGAGGATGTCCCGAGCGAAACGGGCAGACAAATCGCGAACGACGCGGCGCGTACGCATTAATCGCCTCTGAGCTCTACTCCCTCGGAGAGGTGCGTATGATAATATATATATATATATATATACGTATATATATATATATATATATGTATATATACATACACATATATATATATATATATATATATATATATTAAATAGAAGGTGTGTGTGTATATCTATATATATATATGTATATATATCGGAGTAGGTCGGGGGAGGGCCCAGAACTGCTGCCTCTGGTTCGTATGGGGGGCCGGGGGGGCCTTGAGGGCTCCAACAGGGTTCAGAAGGGGCCCCGGACCCCCCCAGAGGCTCCCAAGCTGGCCCAAGAGGCGCCCAGAGCGCCCCAGGTTGTCTGCAAGGTGGCTGAAGAGCGCACTGAGGTGGCTTCTGGACGCGCCACGAGCGCTCGAAGACAGCCCAAGACTGCTCCTAGACGGCCACAACGGCATTCAAGACGGTCCAAGAGGCCGCCGAGAAGGCCCTCCAAGGGCACAAATCAAGCATTTCCGATGGGAAAACGCATATTTCTTGAACATTTGCTTTTCAGTCCTACCAGCGGCCGCGACGGCCCCAGAGGCTCCCAAAATGAGCCCCAGACGGCCCCAAGAGGGCCCCCAGACGGCCTGAAAAGAGCTTCAAGCAGCACAAGAGAACCCCAACACGGCCCAAGAGAGTACCCAGGAACCCCGAGGGGGCCACCGGAGGATCCCTACATGGTCGGAGAGGGCTCTAAGACGGGCTCAGGTTCCCATGGCGGGCGAAGAGGGACCAGGAACGGCCGAACTGGGCTCCCAGAGGGTCTCAAAAAAGGCCCACCAGGTCTCCCCTGAAGACGGTCCAGGAAGCCGCTGGGAAGGCTCCCGGGTGCAAAAAACTAGCATTTCCTTTGGAAGAGCGCACATTTCTATGAGATTCGCTTCGTATGTTCCATCGGCGACCACGTCGGCCCCAAGGGCTCCCCAAGTCGGCACCACACGGTCCACGAGGCCCCCAAGAGGGCTCCAAGACAGCCTCAAGAGAGCGTCGAGCAGCACAACAGAGCTCCAAAACAGCCCGAGAGAGTCCCCAGGGGGCCCGAGGGAGCCACCGGAGGATCCCTACATGACACGGTCGGAGAGGGCTCCATGAGGGCCCCAAGACGGCGCAGCTACCCATGACATGCCAAGAGGGGCTTGGGACAGCCGAAATGGGCTCCCAGACGGGCCACAAAAGGCCCCAAATGACCCCCCACGACTGTCCAAGAGGCCGCTGAGAAGGCCCTTCCAAAAGCAAAAATCAAGCATTATGATGGGAAAACGTATGTTTCTTTGATATTTGCTTTTCAGTCCTACCAGCGGTCGCGACGGCCCAAGAGGTTACCAAAATGGACCCCCGACGACCCCAGAGGCCCCAAAGAGGGTTCCAAGATGGGCTGAAGAGAGCTTCAAGCAGCAAAGAAGAGCTACAAGACGGCCCAAGAGAGCCCCCAGGAAGCCCGAGGGGGCCAACAGAGGATTCCTACATGGTCGGAGAGGGCCCCAGGAGGGCCCCAAGACGGGCTGAGCTTCCCACGACGAGCCAAGAGGGACCCAGAACAGCCGAAATGGGCCCTCAGACGGGCCAACAAAGGCCCCAAAGGACTCCAAAGCAAGACCCGGAGAGGCTCCAGAGACTGCCACAATGCTCCCCAAAAAGGTTCCCGGCACGCGGTCCAGTAGGCACCCGTGTACTTGGTGCCTGGAGAGGAGAGGAGGAGGAGGAGGAGGAGGAGGAGGAGGAGGAGGAGGAGGAGGAGGAGGAGGAGGAGGAGGAGGAGGAGGAGCAGGAGCAGAGGAGGAGGAGGAGGAGGAGGAGAGGAGGAGGAGGAAGGAGGGAGGAGGAGGAGGAGGAGGGAGGAGGAGGAGGGAGGAGGAGGAGGGAGGAGGAGGAGGAGGAGGGAGGAGGGAGGAGGAGGAGAGGAGGAGGAGGAGAAGGGAGAGGGAGGAGGAGGAGGAGGAGGACGAGGACGAGGAGGAGGACGAGGAGGAGGAGGAGGAGGAGGAGGGGGAGGAAGGGCAGGAGGACGAAGAGGGGGAAGATGAGGGGAAAGAGGAGGAGGGACATTGTTCTTGCAAGATTATCTTGTTCTCTGATTCTCTGGCTCGGGGAGGGATGCTGAGGACGAGGAGGGAAGGGGAGCGCAGGATGAAGAGTGCTCGAGAGGAGGAAGGAGGTGAAGTAGGTGAAGGAACACAAGGAGGGACACACCGAAGAGCGGGGAGGACAGGGAGGAGGAGGAGGAGGAGGAGGAGAAGGAGCAGGAAGAAGAGGAAGAGGAGGAGGAGGTGAAGGAACAGGGATCCCTTTCAGGGAAACGCCGACGAGGAAAAAAGGATGAATCTAAGATGATGGGAAGAGGGAGACAGGGAAGAGGAGGAGGAGGCTAAGGGGACTGCAGTGGACCGGGGATGATGACGGCGATGACGCTGATGATGACGATGACTATGCCGACGACGCCGACGACAACCAACAGGATGTTGATGATGCGGATAATGATGATGGAAGATAAGATGACGACGATGGCGATGGTGATCACGATGCTGATGATAATGGCGATAATGATGATTGTTGTGATGGTGATGGTGAAGGTGACCATGACCATGATGATGACGATGAAGATGACGGGGATGAGGATGACAATGATGACGATGATCATGACCCTAGCTAGAACTTGAGCGCGTGCGAAGCGCGCGCGATGGTTCTAGTATATATATATATACAGATATGTCTGTCTGTCTGTCTGTCTGTCTGTCTGTCTGTCTGTCTGTCTGTCTGTCTGTCTGTCTGTCTGTCTGTCTTTATGTCGTTCTGTCTTTCTGCCAACCTGTCTGCCTGTATGTGTGTTTGTTTGTATGTATGTGTGCATGTATGTATGTATGTACGTACGTACGTATGTATGTCTGTCTGTCTGTCTGTCTGTCTGTCTGTCTGTCTGTATGTATGTATGTATGTATGTATGTATGTGTGTATGTATGTGTGCATGCATGTACGCATGTATGTATGCATGCATGCATGCATGCATGCATGTATGTATGTATGCATGCATGCATGCATGCATGCATGCATGCATGTATGTGTGTATGCACGTATGTATGTATGTATATGTGTATGCACGTGTGTATGTGTATTTATATAATACTATATTTAGGTACATACTTGCAACTATATAATCATAGTTTCACTACCTCACACCAGGAAGCCGACAGTGATGGGCCCCACCCACCTCCAATAGAATTTGGAAGGCCCTGGGGGTCCCCGAGGCTCTCCCGGGCCGTCCCTGGGGGCCCCAAAACGGACCAAGAATGCTCCAATAAGCGCCGAAGACGGTCCACGAGGGCCCCGAGACGCCCAAAGATCGTTCCAAGACGCCATGTCCGATCAGGTTTCGGTAAGTAGGATGAGGTGGAGGAGGAGCGGGCACAGAGGTTATAACGATTTGGAGGGCGCGTCTCGCTTGGTTTTCCAAGGTTCCCGATGCGACTGATTTTGTTCGCCTCCGAGGTATGTTTAGTTTTAGGAGGAGCAGGAGGAAGACGTTGAGGATGGGGCGGTCTTCATCGTGCATGCTTCGCTCTTCCAGGAGATCGTGCCTCCGCAGCCCTTCGCTCGAGCTGTCCTTGCTTAGGTCAAGACCAGCGTGAATGAATGCATCTGCCTTGCTCGCACTCTTCGCAGATAGCACATGAGCTGTGTGCTCGTGTTGGCATGTGGGCTCGCTTTGGCTATCTGGATGGTCACACCTGGCTCGGGAGTCCAAGTGTTTACGGTTCCGATGCGGAGTCTTCGAGGAGGCTTGCCGCACGAAGCGCTTTCGGTAATTAGCCATGCAGGCAATGGGAGGTGTCAACAAATCAAGCGATACGTGTCATCACAGCGCTGCACTTGCAGGGATGTTGCTGGGAGCGCATTGGCGTTACAGGCATCGCGTAACGACATCGCGCTCGCCGCGGTTGTCTTGGCGGGCCCGCCACACCATCACGCTCCTCGCTCGCCACCCGTCGGACGAAGACGATGATGGGGAGGACGAGGACAATCTGGACCAGATCGTGCTGGAGGTCGCGCAGGAATTGGCTAAGCAATTAGGCTCTCTCATCCCCATCGTGGGCCCCGCGATGGACATCGGGCGCGGCCTGCGCGAGAACAACGGTGACCTGCTTTTCTGGGGCGTTCTCTGGTTTGTCGCTGACGTAGCTACCTGGGGCACAGCAGAGGAAGCGAAGGCAGCGAAACTGATAGCTTCCGAAGCAGGCCGCCTCGTGAAAATGGGTGAGAAGGGCGTGAAGCTCAGGAAGTTGGCCGACGCCGCAAAGAGAGCGCAGCAGTCGCACGATACTGCTGACAAGGTCAAATGGGTGCTGAGCGTCATGGAGAAGTTTTGGAGAGCTGCTGATAACCTCATGAATAAGAAGAAAGAAGAAGAAGAAGAAGAAGAAGAAGAAGAAAAAGAAGGGCACTTGATTTGCATGGGGCGCCTTAGTTCAGGTTGTTGGCAGCCAGAAGTGCCCTGGAAGCGGGGACCAGTGCCCTCGTGTCGCGATGTTTTGTAAACAAGAACATCGTTACGTGTACTAAACTGCTGCCACTCGAAGTTGCCATCGCGGGGGGCCAGGGACAAATTCAGAAACGGGCAGAGGTCCAAAGGACCAGAAGTGGACACCAGCGATGCGTACTCCCAGAGGCCTTGGAGAAATGATTGAAGCAATTTCGCGCCCCAGAGGCAGATTCGGGCCGCTCCTGGGAACCTTTTGGGGTGCACGTGTGGCAAGCCTGGGGCATACCCACGCAGAGCTTCCCAAAGCTCCCCTGTGCACCTGCCGTTCAGGGCTCGTGGCTGGGGCGGAGGGCAGAGGCCTCGCCACAGGAGAGGGAGGTCGTCAGAGAGGAGGCGCAAGCGGGGGGTGGAGGAGAGGAGGGAGGGGGAATCGTCCCTTCCCCAAGCGGCATTCCACCGCACAGACCGCCCTTCGGGTGACAGAGGAGGTTGGGGGAGATTGACACCACCTTTACTCCGCATTGGACGCAAGTCAACTCACGAGTGGACACACATCGGAACATCGGGATGGATTTGCATCTGCATACACACATACCTATACGACCACCCTTCGGGTGACAAGGAGGGGTGGGGGGGAGGAACCAACGTCTCACCCGATCGGTTTCACTATTGATCTCACGATCGATCTCATTATCGGTCTCGCTCGATCGATCTCACTCGATCGGTCTCACAATCGATCTCACTCGATCTATTTCATTCGATCTCACAAGCGATCTGACATTCGGTCTCACTATCGATCTCATTATCGATATCACAGTCGATCTCACACTCAGCGTCATCATCATCAACATCATCGTCGCCAACGTCATCAACATCATCATCATTATCATAATCATCATCAGGGCACCATCACCATCATCATCACCTCACCACCGTCATCATCAACATCACCATCACCATCATCACCAACAACATCATCAACCTCATCATCATCATCGGGACACCATCATCACCATTTTCACCATCATCATCATCATATCATCATCAACATCATCAGGATCATCAACATCATCCTCATCATCATCATCGGGTCACCATCATCACCATCAGCAACATCATCAACATGATCATCATCGGGACACCATCATCATCACCACCATCTTCATCATCATCAACATCGCCAACATCATCATCATCATCATCATCATCATCATCATTATCATCATCTTTATCAGCATCATCATCGGGACACCATCATCATCACCACCATCACCATCATCATCAACAACAACATCATCGTCATCGTCATCATCGTCATCATCATCACCATCATCATCATCATCATCATCATCAGCATCATCATTATCATCATCATCATCATCATCATCATCATCATCATCATCATCATCATCATCATCATCATCATCATCATCATCATCATCATCGGGACACCGACGGGACACCGGCGGGACACCGCGGACCACCGCACGCCAGAAGGGAGTCATTTGGTCCGGCCGCGCCTCAGCCACAGCGGGACACCGGCGGGACACCGCAGGCCACCGGTTGCCGGAAGGGAGTCATTTGGTCCGGCCGCGCTTCAGCCACAGGAGACTTTCCTCTCGCCCCCCCACGCAGCTTCGCCTCGCACGCACGGCACGCACGAGCACGAAACCGAAACCGATTTCCCGGTAGGGGGGCTCTCCGTTCCACTTCGATCTCACCCCCTCACCCCCGACATATATATATATATATATATACATACATATATGTATACATATATATACACATACATTTATATATATACACAAGATTTTATCGGCTCGTTGGAATTGTAGGGCTCCTGGGGTTCCGTGAGGTCATCGGCTCTTGGGAATCATCGGGCTCGTAAGGTCCGTGAGGCTCAGAAGGCTCATAGGGCTCATTGGGTCTCATGGGGCCACAGGGATCGCAGGGCTCGTCAGGCTCACAGATGTCGTAGGGCTCATATGGCTCACAGTGCTCCAGTGCTCATAGGGCTCATGGGGCTCATGGTCCCATAGGGCTCGTAGGGCTCGCAGGGCTTCTAGGGCTCACAGTGCTCACAGGGCTCATAGGGCTCACAGGGCTCATTGGGCTCATAGGTCTCGTGGTGCCCGCGGGGCCCATAGTGCTCATAGGGCTCCTGGGCCTCGTAGGGCTCATAGGACTCATACGGCCCGTAGGGCTCATAGGGTTCATGAGGCTCATGAAGCCCATGCGGCTCACAGCAGTCATAAGGCTCATAAGGCCTATAAGGTCATGGGGCTCATAGGGCTCATAAGGCCAAGGGTTCTCATAGGGCTCACATGGCTCACAGGCTCATGTGGCCCATGAAGCTCGTAGAGCCCTCCGGGCCCGTAGGGCTCATTCGGCTCATGAGGCTCATAGGAATCGCACGGCCCATAGGGCTCATAGGGCTCATGGTGCCCGTAGGGCTCATAGTGCTCATGGGGCTCCTGGGGCTCATAGGGCTCATACGGCCCGTAGGGCTCACAGGGCTCATGGTGCCCGCGGGGCTCATAGTGCTCATGGGGCTCCTGGGGCTCATGAGGCTCGTAGGGCTCACACGGCCTGCAGGGCCCATAGGGCTCATAGGGCTCATGGTGACCGCAGGGCTCGTAGTGCTCATAGGGCTCCTGGGGCTCATAGGGCTCATAAGGCTTGTGCGGCCTGTAGGGCTCATAGGGCTGATGGGGCTCAAAGGCCATGCATGGCTCGTAGGGGGTCGTAGGGCCCGCGGGGGCCGTAGGGCTCATAGGGGTCATGGTGCCTGTAGGGCTCATAGTGCTCATAGGGCTCCTGTTGTTCATGGGGCCCATACGGCCCGGGAGCCCGTAGGGCTCATAGGGCTCATGGTGCCCGCAGGGCTCATAGTGCTCATAGGGCTCCTGGGGCTCATGGGGCTCATACGGCGTGTAGGGCCCATAGGGCCCATAGAGCTCAAAGGCCATACATGCTCGTAAGGTGTCGTGGGGCCCGCGGGGGCCGTAGGCCTCATAAGGCTCGCTCATAGGGCTCATGGGGCCCATGCGGCCCAGGGGCCCATGCGGCCCGTGAGGCTCACAGGGCTCGCCAGGCCCATAGGGCTCATAGGGCGCGAATGCCCCGACCACGTCTGATGCGCCCCTGCGGTCCGGGCGGGCTCGGGGCGGTTCCCGAGGGATCTGGAGCTGGCCTTAAACATGTTTTTGCCTGTGGGCTCAAGCTCCACGCCTCAGAGCCAGCACGTCGTACGCCTCGAAAGGCGATCCGAAATTCTTGCAGTCCTGAGGACGACGACGTGCCGGGACGACGACGGGCCGGGGTGCAGGAGAGATGCGCTTGCCCCTCGGGCACGTAGGGAGTGTAGGAGTTGGGGGATGGGTGCGGAGTAGCGGGCCTGATAGGGCCAGGAACCGTCTTGAAACTCGCAGGGCTCATCGGGCTCCTAAGCTCGTAGGGGTCATGGGGTTCTCAGAATCGTAGAACTCATAGGGCTCATATGTTTCTTAGGGGTCGTAGGGCTCATAGGGGCCCATAGGGATCTCAGGGGGCATATGGGTGGAGGGATCATGTGGCTCGTGAGGCTCACCAGGTGCAGTGGACTCGTGGGGCTCGCGAGGGGCACAGGGGCCAGAGAGTCCGTAGGCATCCTAGGGCTCAAAGGGCTCGTAAGACTCACATGGGTCGTAGGGCTCGTAGGGCTCATTGGGCTCATGGTTGTAGGGCTCGTAAGGCTCGCAGGGGTCGTAGGGCTCGTAGGGGTCGTCGGACTGGTAGGGCTGATAAGGCCCTTAGGGGTCACGAGGCTCGTAGGGGTGATGGAGCTCGGAGGTGTCATAGGGCTCATGGGGCTCATAGGGCTCGTGTAGGGCTCATAGGGCCCGTAGGGATGGTTGGGCTCACAGGGATCATGGGGCCTGTAGGGCTTACAGGGGCCACAGAGCTCATAGGGCTTACAGGGCGCATAGGGGTCGGAGGTCTCACGGGGCTGGGAGGTGTCATAGGGCTCATGGGGCTCAGAGGGCTCGTAGGGCTCGTAGGGGTCGCAGGTCTCGTAGGGCTCATGGGGAGCGTAGGGCTGATGGGGCGTGTAGGGCTCACAGGGCTCACGGCCGTCATGAAACTCTGTGAGGTGTTGTTATGGCCTCCTGTGGCCGTCTTGGGGGGCTTTTGGGAGCCGTTGGGGACACTGACGGCTCTTTGTTGGGCCGTCTTGGGGCTCTCGTGGGCCGTGCGGAAGTGCTTTAGGCCGGGTAGGGGACCTCATTGAAGCATCTGTGTGGCCTCCCGGGGGGGGGCTCTTGAGCTCATTTGTTGGGCTGGGAAGGCGTCGTCGAGGTCTCTTGGGGCTTTCTGGGACCCTCGGAGGGCTCTTTGGGGGGACCCTCGGCGGCTTTGGGGCCATATTTGGGGGAAGAGCTCGAAAGGTCAGTTCCGTCGGTCCTTCTTGGGGCCATCTTGGGCCGACTTGCGGGGTTTCTTGGGTGGTCTTGGGCCGTCTTGGAACCATCTTGGGGCCATCTTGGGGCCCTCTTGGGCCGTTGTGGAGCCCTCATGGGAACCACTTCCGGCGTCTTGGGGCAATCGTGGGGGCCTGTTTGACCGTCTTGCGTGGTCGAGAGGTCGAGAAAGCGAGCACGTTGAAAATCATGAAAAACCATAGGAAATTGACAAATTTTGGCTTCTGAGGTCCGCTTGGGGGTGACCTACGGGCTCTCGTGGGGCGTCTTGGGGGCCTTTTGGGCCGTCCGGAGACCAGTTTGGGCGTGTTGGAGCGGTCTTGGGCCGTTTCGGTGCTCCGCGGGACCGTCCAGGGAGCGATCTTGAGCTCGCCAGGGCGGCTTGGGATGACCGAGAGGGGCCTCCGGAACCGAATGCCCGAATTTCCCGCCGATGGGAGCGCCCAGGGCCGAATTTATGTACGGGGGGGGGTCACCCGCGGTTTCCCGATATAAGAATATTCGAAGAGGAATATAGACAGATATATGCGCCCATCTATCTATTTGTATCCAGTGGCGATGCTGCGCAATTCCGCCACCTCGCGCGGGTGGGCGCCCAGGGTGGGGGGGGGTTGGGGGGCGCGGGCGCCACGGGGGGGGGGGAGAGGGGGGACATGCCATGGAACCCCCGTTCCCCAGACTTTCTATTTGGGCACAGGTTTGTTCTGCCCAGAAGGCCAGAAACACAGGGACATGGGCACAACAATGAGCGCATCTCTTGGGCTCGATGCGTCGGGGGGGGGGGGGGGGCCCAAATTCATTGTTTCGCAAGGAGCTGAAAGGGCCCGAGACACACCTACCGCTGCAAACGCTGTGGCGTACGTTTATGTGTATTATATATATATATATATATATATATATATATATATATATATATAATATATATATATATATATATATATATATATATAGATGCATGTGTGTCCGTCCATCTCTCAACCTATATGTCTATGCCATTACCTATCTCTATAGATGTCCATCGATGTATATGTCCGTAGATTATTTCCCGATCGATCTGTCTCACGAATTCTCCATATTTATACGTCAGAGTGAGGGGGCTGAACCGATAGGTCATTCACTGTCCCTGGGTGCGTGGCTGAAGTGGAATTCCGCGATGCGGATTCTTGTTGCTGTTGTTGTTGATGATGATGTTGTTGTTGTTGTTGTTGTTGTTGTTGTTGTTGTTGTCGTTGTCGTTGTCGTTGTCGTTGTCGTTGTCGTTGTCGTTGTTGTTGTTGTTGTTGTTGGTGTTGTTGTTGTTGTTGTTGTTGTTGTTGTTGTCGTTGTCGTTGTCGTTGTCGTTGTTGTTGTTGTTGTTGTTGTTGTTGGTGTTGTTGTTTGTGTTGTTTTTGTTGTTTTTGTTGTTTTTGTTGTTTGTTGTTTGTTGTTTGTTGTTGTCGTCGTCCCATCCGCGACCCGCCCCGCGACCCACCCGCGACCCACCCCGCGACCCACCCGCGACCCACCCGCGACCCACCCCGCGACCCACCCGCGACCAACCACGCGACCCACCTCGACCCACCCGCGACACACCCGCGACACACCCCGCGACCCGCCCGCGACCCACCCCGAGACCCCCCGGCGGCCCACCCGCGACCCACCGGCGACCCATCCGCGACCCACCCGCGACCCACCGGCGACCCACCCGCGACCCACCCGCGACCCACCCGCGACCCACCGCGACCTACCCGCGACCCACCCGCGAGCCACCCCGCGACCCACCCAAATTTTGCGGCGCCTCCGGCGGGTTTCTTTTGCATTCGTTCCAGGTGGAGAACTTGTGACCCACCCGCGACCCAAACCGCGTTCAGTGTACAAATCAAAATGTTCGGCGCTTGCGGCGGGCTGTTTTTGAATTCCTTCCAGGTGGAGGTGGAGAGCCCGCGACCCAAACTACTTTCTCTGAACAAGCCAAAATTTCGGCGCCTGCGGCGGGTTTCTTTTGCATCGGCGACCCACCCGCGACCCACCGGCGACCCCCCCCGACCCACCCTGCGACCCACCCGCGACCACCCCGCGACCCACCTGCGACCCACCGCGACCTACCCGCGACCCACCCGCGACCCACCCCGCGACCCACCCAAAAGTTTCGGCGCTTGCGGCGGGCTTCGTTTGCATTCGTTCCAGGTGGAGAACCTGCGACCCACCCGCGACCCAAACCGCGTTCAGTGTACAAATCAAAATTTTCGGCGCCTGCGACGGGCTGTTTTTGAATCCTTCCAGGTGGAGGTGGAGAGCCCGCGACCCATCCGCGACCCACCCACGACACCCCGCGACCCGCCCGCCACCCACCCCGAGACCCCCGCCGCGACCCACCCGCGACCCACCGGCGACCCACCCGCAACCCATCCGCGACCCACCCGCGACCCACCCGCGACCCCACCCACGGGCGCGTCGCCCGCGCCCGCCCCCTATTTCTTAAAATTGCGGGGTGCTACGTATGCACCCAGGGCCCCAGGGCCGCGACCTGGACAACAAATGTGAGTGCCGGGGGCCGGGCCCGCATTTGGTGGGCCCAGAATCGCCCCGGAGGGCACCAGACAGCCGTCCAGGCGGCCCAAGGCGGCCCAAAGCCACCCTCAAGACGGCCTCCAGCGGTCTCCGACGGCTCACGAGGCGTCTCGAAACGCCCCAGAGGCGTCCCAGACGCCCCTCCACGAGGTCCCCCAAGGCGGCACCGACAAGCAAAATTCGTCCCATTCCTTTCGTCAAACGTACGTTTTTAGCATATTCGCTTTTTTAGTCTTCGTACCGTTCTTGACGATCTCAGAGGCCCCAAAGATCGCCCCAAGATGGCCCAAGAGGCCCGCAAGAGGGCCCCAAGACAGCCCAAGAGGGCCCAAGACGGTCCAAGAGGCGCCCAAGACGGCCCAAACGGGCCCCCAAAAGGGCTTCAAGATGAGCCCGAGATGGGGAAATCCAAGCGAAGTTTCGAGCCCCCAGCCCCAGGAGGATCCCCGAGGCCCTCGAGAGGCCCCCAAGAAGCCCCCAAGAGGCACCAAGAGGCCCCAAAGACGCCCGCGACAATCCCCAGGAAGCCCCCAAGGGGACCCCAAGGGGCCCCCAGGAAGCCCCCAGCAGACCACCAAGAGGCTCCAAACGGGCCTCTGAGAGAGACTCCCTCCCAGAAACCATGATATACATCTACGACAAGCCTCTGGTCCACAATCTAGGCCCGTTCCTGGGGCGCCGCCTGATCGGCCCAGGTTTTTTACATGTGCATTTGTATGCGTGTATGTATGTACGTACTACATCGCCAGAGCAGTCCCTCTGCCTAGCCGCCGACGCCGAAGTATGTATGTACGTACGCATGTATGTATGTGTATGTGCGCATGCACGAAGAAAGAGAAATCGCTTGGCCTGGCGAGAAGCTCAACCCTATGCGGCTGCGTGTAGCGCAGGGCGCGGCTCTGTATTCACATGCTGCGCGCCGCGGGGCAGACTGGATAGGGGGCCGCTGCGGAGCTAGCGCGTATAGGCACGCTGAGCTCCCTGTGGGGTGCGATCCGCGTGACGGGGGTGGCCCCCGCGCGAGCGCGCCCACTGAGGGCGTAGGTGGAGCTCATTGTGGAGCGCGATCTGCGTGTAGCGGCGCCGAAACGGGCGTGGGTACCCCACAAGGATCTCCATGGCGTGGGGACGCCATGGAGATCTTTGTGGGGTACGATCCGCGTCAGGGGTGTGCCGAAATGTGCGGAGGCACGCCATGCGACCCCTCCTGTTCGACCCGTTGGTGGAGCTCCCTATGGGGCGCGATCCGTGTGAGGGGATTGCCGACGACGTGGGCGTGGGGACGTCTTGCGAACTTTCTCTCTGGGGCCGTGGTTGGAGCTGCCTTTGGGCCACGATCCATGTCAGGGGTGTGCTGATATGGTTGGAGCGGATGCGAATCTGTGGAACACGAGCTGCCGGTTGAGCTCCCTGTGTAAGACACGATCCGTTGGAGGGGTAAGTCAAAATATGCGGGGGAACATTACGCGAATCCTCCCAGTGGTGCCGCGCGTGGAATTCTCCGTGGGGCACGTCGCGTGTGAAGGGCGTGGCGACGTGGAGCCAGGAACCGACCAGGAACTGCGAACCAGGAACCGGGATCTCGTTGATGAACAGACTTTGCTTCTTCCTTCCTCCTCCTCGCCCTCCTCTCCCTTTCGGCACAGTCGCTCCTCCTCCTCCTCCTCCTCCTCCTCCTCCTCCTCCTTGTCCTCCTCCTCCTCCTCCTACTCCTCCTCCTCCTCCTCCTCCTCCTCCTCCTCCTTCTCCTCCCGCCGTCCTCTTCCTGCCGGGCCCCTCCGCAGCGGCTCCGGCCCGCGCCGCCGTGGCGCCCCCGCGCCGCGCGGGAGCGCCCCCGTGCCGCCCCCGTGCCGCCCATGCCGCCATGGCCCGTCCGGGGGCGGGCTCGGCCGCGGGGCCGTGCGGCGTGCCCCCGCCGCTGGTGGGCCGCGCGTCCCCGTGGGACGAGCCGGAGGCTTAGCTCTGCGGAAGACGGCCCTGACTCCAGCTCCGCCCTAATGGAGGATGACGATTAATAAATGACCGGGCGTCGTGTTCACGCGGCGGCGCCCGGGATGACGATTAGAAAAAACCGGCCGCGGGCTGGATAACTATCTTTTTTATCGTTCTCCTCCAGTCAGAAAATTGTGCAGAAATAACAGAAAACTATGTTTTTTAACGTTTTCCCCAATTTTTGTATTAATCGTCATCCCGCATTACTTTGGCTTTTTTTCAACTTCACATTGCGTCGGAGATCCACCTATAAGAAGCCGAACAAGTAGGGCGGAAATTTCTGCACCCAGCGTAAAGTAGGGCGAACATCCACAGAAATAGGGCGGAAGCAACAACAGAAAAGTAGGGCGGAAATTGGCATCAGCGGGGCTTGAGAAGTAAGGCGGAAATTCCAAGCCCTACTTACGACTTTCCCCAAAGTAGGGCGGATCCGGAGTCAGGGGGTCATTTCGGGCGATCGCAGGCATGGATGGAGGGGGCGTGGATTGGCGACGGCTCCCGTTGCCATGGGCAAGCGCGGGTTCCCGCCGCCGGACGAGGCGGCACCGGCCGCACCTGGGCGAGGGCACCTCCCCCGACCCATGGGAGTGGCGACCGCGCGCCAAATCCATGGATCGCCAATCCATGGTTGCGCACCCCCGATCAATGGAGAGCAGGCAGGTTGCCAACTAGTTTCCAGATTTCTGAACCATGTTCAGAGCATGTTGCTCAAGTGCTCGAACATGGCTTAAGCGTGCTCCGGACAGCTAACAGCATGTAGAAGACATGTACAAGACATGCTTAATTCACTGATGAACGATTGGGGTTTCCACTGTCATGGCATCCACAAGCTTAGCTGCCCCGATGCGCAGGCGAGCGACGCGGGATCCTCCTCCTCCTCCTCCTCCTCCTCCTCCTCCTCCTCCTCCTCCTCCTCAGCCGCCCTCCCCCTCAGCCGCCCTCCCCCATCCCCCCCCCCCCGCTCCACGTGTTGGCCCACGTTCTGGCGAACGTGCCGCGCCGGACCAGCGTGCCTTCAATCTGCGTCTTGAGTTCCGCGTCGACGCGCTGCGGGCTGCGCCTTGCGCATCGGGGCGGCCGAGGCCGGAGGGGCCGTGCGCGCCCGAGCGGGACATCCCTGGGCTCTTCCACGCCGCCGCGCTGGCGCGCGGCCACGCCGCCGCCGTGGAGGGCGACGGAGAGGCAGGCCCGCGCCTCTCCTTCGGCGGGCTCCGCGGCCGCGTCCTCGCCCTCGCCGCGGCGCTGCGCGCACGCTGGGGCGCGCAGGTCGGGGGCTTAGCTGCCCCGACGCGCGCACGTCGAGACTCGGTGCGCACCGTGTGCAGAACGCCTCGCGCACGTGCTGGCCCGCGCTCTGGCGGGCGTGTCGCTCCAGACCCCACGCCTTCATCGGCGTGTGGAGCCCCGGTGGCAACACGCCGCGGGCTGCGTGTGGAGCAGCTCGGGGAGCGGCCGAGGCCGGGGGCGAGGAGGCCTGGCTGGTGGCCGCGGTGCACCTGCCGAGGGTGCCTGCGCTCGCCGTGGCGCTGCTGGGCGTGCTGGAGGCGGGCGGGGCCTACCTGCCGCTGGAGCCGGAGCATCCGGCGGCCCGGCGCGAGCACGCCCTCGGGGACTCTGGCGCGCAGCTGCTGGTGTGCGCTGCGAACCGCTCGGGGGCGGCCAGAAGGGTGGTGATGAGCACCCCGAGTTGCTTAGTAAGCGTCACATCGGCCCCCGTCGCAGGCAGCCACCGCGCGCCGAAGGCGCTCCGACCCCCGTCGCGGCGCGACGACGAGGTGGGGTTGACTCTCGTCGGGGGGGTACCCCCCCGCGCTTACTAAGAAACCCAGAGTACAGTCAACCCGCATAGTAAGGATGGGCACCCTTCCCAAGGGTACCGCTGCATCCTTGCCCCTTCCGGCCCATCCTTGGCGACTTTCGCTGGCCAACCTCGTTCGAAGAACATTTACATGGCCCTCCAAGGCCCTTGCATCCTTACCGCGCATCCTTTTTGATACGGGTCGACTGTAAGGGGGGCATTTTGTTGGATGGGTCTCTCAAGCTCTCCGCTGCCTCAAGCGGCTTGCGTTCAGAGCAGGAATGCAGCAAAGCCAGAGAAAGACGGGGCATTGACCGTGTAGATGCCCACGCGTGTCACATGCTCTAGCGAGTAAGAGCACGGCAAATCCCCAGGACAGCGATGTACTGACAGTGTAGCTCAGCATCAACACAGTAGCCAGGAGCCCCCGCGGCATGTCCACGAGCCATCATCATGGCCGGGTCCATGATATCTCCCCTGATTCCCCGCCCCCTCTTCTTATTTCAGTACGTCCCTTGGTCCCCCCTCGTCCTCGCATGTGCCTCTCGCAATGGCTTGCGAACACTCCTCCTGGACGTCCCCCTCTCGGACGCCCTCGAACCATTGCGAGCCCTGCGTCGGACACGAGACAACGACACAGACGTAAGCCGTCGGAGGTCCGCGTGGGCTTCTTGAAGATCGGCGCTGGGCCTCCCTGGCGGCGCCTCCAGCGCACCACCTCCTCCTCCTCCTCCTCCTCCTCCTCCTCCTCCTCCTCCTCCTCCTCCTCCTGGCGCGCTCCGCGCGCCAGGGAGAGGCGTCCAGCGCCGATCGAAGAGATCCGCGCCGAACTCCAAAAGTTCATGCTCGTGCAGCTGGTTTGCCCCTCGAGTGCAACACTGCGCGAAATTAGAAGCGAGTCTTGTCTGAGCGTCGTCTGGTGCTGGGTGACGCTCGGACGCGCCACCGCACAGAGGTCGAGCCCTGCCCCCCCCCCCCCCTGGATGAGTTCTCGCTGGCGGTGGGCACAAGTTGACGTTGACCCCCACGTTTATGTAATCGCTTCGCTCATTCCGCCGGCCCATGTTGCCTCGCCGCTTGGGGGCCGTGTTGGGGCCTCTTGGGGGCCTCGGGGAGGCCGTGTTGAGGCCTCGTGGGGGCCGTGTTGGGGCCTCTGGGGGGCCTCTTGGGGGCCTCTTGGGGCTTCTTGGGGTGCCCCTTTGGGCCTCTTGGGGGCCTCTCGGGGGCCTCCTGGGGCCTCCTGGGGGCCTCTTGGGCTCAAGGCTAGGCTTTTCGGTTCATGGTCTCCGTCTTGGGTCCCTCTTGGAGCCGTTTTGGGGCCCTCTTGGGCCATCTTGGGCGCCTCTTGGGCTGTCGTGGCGTCATCTTGGGCCGTCTTGGGGCCATCTTGGAGGCTTCTTGGGCCGTCTTGGGGCGGACTTGGGGATCTCTTGGGCCGTCTTGGAGCGTTGGAAAGCCGAAAAGGAGAGAAACGTCGCGCATGCGAAAAATGTATGTTTCTGGAGGGGTTAGGACGATTTTTGCTTGCTGGGGCCCTCTTGGAGAGTCTCGTGAGGCTCTCTTGGGGCTTTCTCGCTAACTCTGGGGCCATCTGGAGACCATCTTGAGCGTCGTGGAACGATCTTTCGGCGACTCGGGGCCTCTTGGCCCGTGTACGGGGCGTCCCGGCGCCCTCTTGGCGCCCTCCTGGAGCGCCCCATGGGGGAGTTGGCCGGGCATCGGCCTGGGTATTCTTCGTCCAGGGGTCCCCCGGGGGCCGCCGCGCGCGCGCGAACTAGAAATATTGCTATTGTTAACCTGTTACCGGAAATCTTAGCACGCCTCTGCCCGTTGGGCCGGCGAATTACCGAACGCAGGATCGTCTTCACCGACGTTGGTGCATAAGCTGCCCGCGTAGGGTCGCGCGTAAGCGGCCTCGTTCCCAATGTGGCGTGCCCCGCTGGCGGCCCGCGTAAGCCACCGCGTGAGGTCGCCATGTCATCTCGCGCAAGGCCCCTTGCATTTCGTCGCTCCAGTTTGCTCACGCGTGGTTGGGCAGGGTTCACACGTAGTTTGGTAGGGCTCACAGGTGGTTGGGTACACAAGTATGTAGGGTTTAGACGTGGTCGCTCAGGCGTGCGCTGGTGGGGTAGGGTTCACGCGTAGGGTTCACATGCACACCATGCGCTGGCCGCGGGCACATCCCTCCGCGGAATCAAACTCAAGTTTTTCCAACGACGTGGCGACGCCCCCGGACCCCAACTTTCACTGTTGACGCCGACACTGGCGACTGCAGTTTTGCTGCTGCTGCCCACGCGGGCCAATCTGCGCGCACCCGTCCACATTGAAATGCGGGGGCCAGGGGCTTGGATAAAAACTTGCGTTTGGTTGTGAGTGCCTTCCGGTTGGCACCGCCGACCCACAAGGACGACGACGACGACGACCACCACGACCACGACGATGACCACGCCGACAACGACTGAGCGACGACGACGCCGACCACGGCGACGAGCGACAACGACAGCGACTGACGACGACGATGACCACCACCACCACGACGACCACAACGCGACCACGCCGACCACGACGACTACGGCGAGCTGATGACCCTGCCACAGGCTCGGGACATGGGGCGGGCGGCGGAGGGAGGAGGAGGACGAGGAGGAGGAGGAGGACCAATGTAAACCCAAGAGTCACCAACGATGTTGGAATAAACTTTCCCCCCAAGCTCCCCTTTCATATGCCCCTACAACGGTGCACTTCCACAGAAGGACCCGCCTCGTTGGAAGACAACTATTTGAATAACCCTTAAGCATGCCAAAACATTGTTCTCGGTATTCCAACGCCACGGATGAACCTGACTGTTGCGTCTTGAAGATCCTTAATCGTGCTAGAACGCCATTCCTGGGACCTCAACTCCGCTAATCATCGTAACTGCTGCGCCCTCAAAATCGTGAATCCTTCTGAAACACAATTTCTGGTACGTCGGTCATGGGAACCCGTGAAACTCTTGCAGTTTTATATCAAGAATGCGCGCGGCGCTGAGGCGAGAGCCACATTTTGAAAACCACCCGCCCTCAATCCGTGAAGCTCTTGCATGTTTTCACAACGAATGTGCGGGGCGCTATGGCGAGAGCCACATTTTCAAAGCCACCCTCCCTCAATCCGTGAAGCTCCTTGCAGATGTTCAAAACGAATGTGCGCGGCGCGACGGCGAGAACCACATCTTGAAAAGGAACCGCCCTGAATCCGTGAAACTCTTGTAATTGTTCAACACGAATGTGCGCGGCGCTGATGTGAGAGCCACATGTTCAAAACCACACGCCCTCAATCCGTGAAACTCTTGCAACTGTTTGAAGCGAATGTGCGCGGCGCTACGGCGAGAGCCATATTTTGAAAACCACCCGCCCTCAATCCGTGAAGCTATTGCATGTTTTCACAACGAATGTGCGGGGCGCTATGGCGAGAGCCACATTTTCAAAGCCACCCTCCCTCAATCCGTGAAGCTCTTGCAACTTGTTAAAACGAATGTGCGCGGCGCTGAGGCGAGAGCCACATTTGGAAAACGACCCGCCCTAAATCCGTGAAGCTCTTGCATTTTTTACCGAATTTGCGCGGCGCTCAGGCGAGAGCCATATTTTGAAAACTACCCGCCCTCCATCTGTGAAACTGTTGCCAGTGTATCAGCTTCAGGGTCAAAACTGGTGAAGAAGTCTCAGGCGAAACGCCCGGCCCGCCCTAAAAACTGGCCTCGGGGTGCGACAGGGAGGAGTTATTTAGAAGGAGCAGGAATGGAGGAGGAGGCGGAGGAGGAGGAGAAGGAGGAGGAGGAGGAGGACGCAGGAGGAGAAGGAGGAGGAGGAGAAGGAGGAGGAGCAGGAGGGGAGGAGGAGGAGGAGGAGGAGGAGGAGGAGGAGGAGCAGGAGGAGGAGGGAGGAGGAGGAGGAGGAGGAGGAGGAGGAGGAAGGAGGAGAGGAGGAGGAGGAGGAGGAGGAGGAGGAGGAGGAGGAGGAGGGGAGGAGGAGGAGGAGGAGGAGGAGGGAGGGAGGAGGAGGGGGGAGGAGGAGAGAGGAGGATGAGGAGGAGGAGGAGAGGAGAGGGAGGAGCGAGGAGGAGGAGGAGGGAGGGAGGGGAGGAAGGAGGAGGAGGAGGGGGAGGGAGGAGGAGAGGAGGGGGAGGGGAGGAGGAGAGGAGGGGAGGAGGAGGAGGAGGAGGAGGAGGAGGTAGGAGGAGGAGGAGGAGGAGGTGGTAGGGCCCAGACCTGACCGCACAGGTGTGCGCTGTCGACGGGCCCGGCGCTGGCTGGCGCGGGCACCTGGCCGAGAGCGCCTGCGTGCGGCTGGCGCTGCCGCTCGGCGAGCTGGCCGAGGGCCCCGCGGCGCCGGCGGCCGCCGGCGGCGCCGCCGGCGGAGGCGGCCCTGGGCTGCTGGCCTACGTCATCTCAGAGGAGAGGCTCGAGTCCCTGACCTCCTCGCGCTGCGAAAAATCACGACGGGAGGTTTTCGCTATGTTCGGCCTCGGGGGGCCCTCACCAGGCCTCGGGACCGTCGAAAAACGACTCAGGACGAAAAACCAGTCCCAGGGAAGGGGTCGAGTCCTGAAGGGGCGACGTTGTGAAAATATCACAACGTCGGGGGTCTGCGGCCAATCCTCAGGATGTGTGTCAGCCCAAGCTCGGCGGCGAGCGAGGGGGGTGAAGTCAGAGGGAGGAGAGGCCCTCTCAGGAGGCGGCGGGACTTCCCAGAAGCCCTCGCGCCTGCCGAGAGGTTCTCTGCGTCGTCGGGGAAGGCTCAGACAACTTCTCTCGGAAGGCAGGGGGACTCACGAGCCTTCTGCGAAGGCCTGCCCCCTGCTCACTTCGCCCCCAGAGGCTCGCCGCCGACGAGCGTGTGTCTATACCCCATTCGGCTCCGCGGGCAGCGTGCAGTCTGCGTCGGCCCTCGCCGAGCCGCCGGCTTAAGCATTGCAGGGCCTCCGTGGACAAGCACGCGTTGGTGGTAACTCAGGAGGGGAAAAACACACAGACACAATTAATCGTCGATTCCTAGAAAATATGGGAAAATATGGGAAGTGGGGGGGAAGACAAAAACCCAGGAAACATTGGAAAAGATTGGGGATCCTTTTGTTTGTGTGTATTTATTTGTGTGTCCCAGGGCCCCTTTGGTAACACGCGTTCCGAGGATCACCGCGAGTCAGGGACGGGCCTCCGAGCCGGTCGGGGGTCTGGGGCGGCCCAGCCCTGGTTCCGGCGAGCAGTAGGGGGGGGGGGGGGGGGAGCAGGTTTTCGAGAGTCTGTGTCTCTTGTGCCTGGTTGTTGTCTTCTGCCTCTGGGGGCCATCAGCGGGCCCCCCGTGACTGTCAAAAGTGGCTCCGGGGTGGAAGCCTGCAGATGGACCCTGCAGGGAGGGGTCCGGGGACAGGCTTTGAGCGGACTCGGCATCACCTCCCCCCCTCCTGACCGATTCTCTCGGGGCCCACATCCAACTCGGACCCACCCCACGGCGGTGGCACGCCCGAGGGCGCCGTGCGGCACTGGGCGGCGCTCGGGCGCGCCACCGCCCGGGGATCGGGCCCCCTCCCACCACCGAGATGGGCTCTCGCTGGTGGTGGTCCGTCCTCTCCTCTGATCGTCTACACCTCGGGCAGCACGGGGGTGCCCAAGGGCGTGGTGGTCCGCCGCAGGGGCGTGCGCAACGTCCTGCACGCCTTCAACGACATGCTGCGCCCGGCGGGGCCGCAGGCGGGCCCCGGGGCGGGCGGCGAGGTGCTGCTGTCGGTGACCACCTTCTGCTTCTCGGCGGAGGGAAAGCGCCACGAACAGAAACGTTTGGCGCTCCGCGCGGATCTCCTGGATCCGCGCTCGCCCTCCCCCCCCCCGCCCCGCGGCGGCGCTGCCGGCACCGCCCGCGGCGCGCTCCGCGCGCCAGAGAGGAGACTGGGGGGGGGGTCCCGCGCAGAGCCAAGGGACATCCGCGCGGGGCGCCAAAAGGCTTGCCTCTGTGGCGCTGTCTCTTCGCCCGGCCTCGACATCTCTGCCCTGGAGATCTTCTGGCCGCTGTGCTTCGGCTTCCGCCTCTGCCTCGCCTCCGCGGCCACGGCCCGCAGCGGCCCCGCGCTGGCGGAGCTCCTGGCGCGCGTGCGGCCGCGCTACTTCCAGGCGACCCCGACCACGTTCCGCAGCCTGCTGCACGCGGGCTGGCGTGGCGGCCCAAGGACCGCGGCCATCAGCGGCGGCGAGGCGCTCCCCGGGGGTCTCGCTCAGCAGCTGTCGGCCCTCTGTGGCGGCGGCGTGTGGAAGTCGAGGGTGAACAAAAACGGCATAAGCATGAACTGTTGGCGCTCCGCGCGGATCTCTTGGATCCGCTGCGCGGATGTCAGAAATCCGCGCTGGCCCCCTTCCTTGGCGCGCGGAGCGTGCCAGTGCCAGGGGCGGCGCCGGAGGCGCCGCTGGGGGGGGGGGCGAGCGCAGATCCAAGAAATCCGCGCGGAGCGCCAACAGCTTATGTTTATGCCGCCGTGTTTTCTTCTTCCAGGAACGCCTATGGCCCCACGGAGACCACGATCTGGTCCTCCACGCACCGGCTGCCCGCGCCGTGCCTTCAGGGCGCCCCTTCGCCGCTGCCCGCCGTGGTCCCCATCGGCGGGCCCATCAGCGGCACCACGCTGCTGATCGCGCCGCCGCGGCCGGCCGACGGCGAGGAGGCGCCGCCGCCGGCCTCGGCCGCCCACGGCGGCGCCTGCGGCGAGCTGCTGATCGGGGGCGTGGGCGTGGCCCGCGGCTACCGCAACCGGCCCGAGCTCACCGCCGCGCGCTTCGTCCCGCGGCCCGGGCGCGCCGGGGAGCCGGCGGGGGTGTACTACCACACAGGGGACCTGGTGCGCCTGCCCGCCGACGGGCTCGAGCTCGCGTTCCTGGGCCGCCTCGACCACCAGGTCAAGATCCGCGGCTTCCGGGTCGAGCTCGGGGAGGTGGAGTCCCTGCTCGAGCAGAGCCCCGGCGTCCGCGCCGCCGTGGTCTCCGTGCTGGGCGGCCCAGGCGAGGCGGGCGGGGCGCGCAGCGGGGAGGAGCCGGCGCTGGCGGCGCACGTGCTGGTGGGTCCGGGCGCGGGGCGGGCGCCCGAGTGGCGCCGCGCGCTCCTGTCGCAGCTCGCGGCCCGGCTGCCCAGCTACATGGTGCCCAGGCACATCGTGGCCCTGGAGAGCTTCCCGCTGCTGCCCAGCGGGAAGGTGGACAGGACGGCCCTTCTGGAGGTGCAGCCCGACGCCTGGTCTACCGAGGGCGGGGAGGGCGTCGAGGAGCCCTGCGACGGGGCCACGATAGAGCTGTGCCGACGACTGAGCTCCCTGGACTGGGCAGGCTCCAGCGCGCAGGGCGAGGCAGCCGCGTCGTCCCTGCGACACGCCGTCGCGGCCATCGCGTCCGCGGTGACGGGAGCGGCGCCGCCCGCGGACGACGAGGACGTCGAGATGGCCTCCCTGGGCATCGACTCCGTCAGCGCGGTCCCCATGGCGGACGCCTTGTCCAGGCTGCTGCTGTCCGGGCGCGCGGTTCCAGACCTCCCAGATGGGGTCGGAGCAGCTGGGGTCAAAGGGTAGCGCCGCGTCGCCGGTGCATCGCCGATGCGGCTCGAAGTGGAGCCTGATCTGCTCCGCGCCGGCGTCGCCCCGCCGACATCGCCGATGCCTCAGCGGCGCCTCGTCGCTGCAGCGTGATCCTCCGACCCCATCGGCTCGGGCCTCGCCTTAAAGGCCTCTCCCCAGACGTGCGGCGTCCTGATTTTTTCTGGACATGGAAGTCCCGACCCTTTCCCCAGGACCGGCTTTTCGTCCCGAACCGGTTTTTGACGGCCCCGGGGCCCAGCGAGGGCCCCCCCGGGGCCGAAAACGGCGACCACTCGCCGTCGCCCTGCTTCTTCTCTTTCCCACGATCACGAGATCGTGCCTGGGCCTGGAGGTGCCCCTGGAGGACCTCTACGTGCACGCCACCCTGCCAGCCCTCGCCGCCTACCTCCGCGGCAGGCTCCTCGAGCGGCCCGCGCCCGCGCGGGGCGCCCCCGCGGCGGGGCGCGCCCTCACGGGCGCCGCGGCCGCCGGCGCGCGGGCGGCGAGGGCCGCTGCGGCAGAGCGGCCGGCGCAGCCCGCGGCCGCGCGCGCGGCCCTGGAGCCGGGGATGCAGGCCCGGGCGGCCACGGCGGCGACCGCGACCGCGGCCGCGACCGCGACCGCGACGACGACGACCGCGACCACGACCACGGTCACGACCGCGACGACCGCGCCCGCGACCGCGACCGCGACCGCGACGGCCACGACCGCGACCACGACCGCGGCGACGACGACCGCGGCCGCGGCCGCGGCCACGACCGCGGCCGCGACGAGCTGCGAGAGACAGCCGACGGCCGGCCGGCGACGGGCTCCGCGAGGCGTCCGCACCAGGTCTCCGGCGGCACGGCTTTTGAACCCGTGGGCGCTCGGTCGACTGCGGCCCCTCGGGGGCCATTGTCGGGCCCTGGGGGCAGGCCCAGAGGTTGACACCAACACCAAGATCCCGACCTCGGTGATGGCGGTAAGATTCTGGCTTCCAGGGTGGCCGAACCATTGCCACCAGCGCCGGAACCTGGGATCCTCTTCCCCCTGTGGGGGCAACCCCCTGGGCTTGTGCTGGCGCCAATGTCCGGGCCTCCACGGCCTGGGGCAACCAAAAACGGGTCAGGGACGAAACACTGCCCCCGGGGCCCCCGGGGGAAGAGCGGTCGGAAGTTCTGGGAGGCAGCGGCCTGGACAAGTTCGCCCCGGCGGACCTCGCCGACGGGCCCCCTCACCGAGCCCGGCCGGGCCGATCCTGGGGCCCAGGCCGGGCCGAGCTTCGAACAGTGAGGAGGCGTTCTGGCTTGCCTGCAGGGGTCCACCGAAGAATGCCCTCATAACCTGTCGTGATTTGCACGGCATGGTCGCGCAGCATTTACGTACGCTTGAGACCGTCTTGTTTTAGACCGTCGGGTTTGCGTAGCGAGAGCGTTGCTCCTGTGACTCGAAGAGTCCTCGCTTCTGTGAATCTTTCGCGGTAGGCCCACAGGAGTGGCGGGACGGCCGGCCCCTGCTCAGAAGCCAGGAGGACGTATGTGCAGCGATGCTCGGCCCAGAGCGGGCCCCGGCCAGGCTCGGCGGGGCGGCCCGTCGGCGTCGCCCCGGGCAGGCCTCTCGGGACGGGGACCTGCGCTCCCTGGCGGCCCTGCTGGAGGCCCGGGCGTTCGACCCCGCGGCCGCGCGCGACCGCTTCGGGGGCTCGGCGCTCCACTGGGCCGCGAGCGGTGGCCACCTCGGCGCGTGCAGGCTGCTCGTCGAGGGCCGGGCGGAGCCGGGCTTCGCGGACAAGAAGTCCGGGCGTTGCGCCCTCCACTGGTGCGCGCGGCAGGGCCACCTGCGCGTGGCCCAGTGGCTCGTCGGGGAGCACTCGCAGTGCGTCGGCGCCCTGACGAAGGACCGCACCACGCCCCTGCAGCTCGCCGCCTGGGGCGGCCACGTCCCCGTCTGCGCCTGGCTGCTGGGCCGCGGCGCCTCCCTGGAGCACCGCAACGCCTGGCAGTGCCTGCCGCACCACTTCGCGGCGCTGGCGGGGATGACGGCCACGTGCGCCTGGCTGCACGACCACTCCGCCGACCTGCGCGCCACGAACGATCAGGGCCACGGCGCGCTCCACAAGGCGGCCTACGGTGGGCACCGGGCGCTGTGCGCCTGGCTGCAGGACGAGCTGGGCATCGACCGGCGCGCGGCGGAGCCCGACGCCCGCGGGCAGACGCCGGCGGACCTCGCGCTGAAGGTCAGATATCGTTTACATGGATCCAGATCCCCACATGCCCCCACCTCCATCTCCATCCCGAGCCATCCCACCGCCCCATCCCACCGCCCCAGTTGGGGATGCTCGTGCCACTCGAGACTCGAAGGGAGCAGCCTATAGATCTCCGTCCAGGGGGATGGGTCGACCAGTGGGGCCCAGGCCACGCCCGTGCGGATACAGCCAACCCGCACAGCAAGGACGAGCGACTTTCCGAGGTCACCCCTGCATCTTTCCCCTCCGGCCAATCCTTGGCCGCTTTCGCTGGCCGCGCCCCGCTCGCAGCGTGTCGACATGGCCTCCCAAGGCCCTTCCATCCTTATCGCGCATGTCCTTCTTCTACGGGTTGGCTGCAGGGTCATGTTGCCCCCATCGTGCTTACGGACCACATCCCAGAAATAATTTCGAGCACCCGGAAAAATGTCGAAACGGTGTCGAAACAGTGTCGGACGAGTGTCTCCCAGGGCCCGACACGTGAAAACCCTCGAGCTTCGGCATTTTCTTGGTGCTCGGCATTCTTCCTGGTGACCAAGGCTACAGTAGGTTGGAACCTCACAACCCAGACATGCGACGTCCTGAATTTTTCAGGACGGCGTCCCTGGAAGTCCCGACCCATCCCCTGGGACCAGTTCCTCGTCCTGAGTAGTTTTTTTGACGGCCCCGAGGCCCAGCGAGGGCCCCCCGGGGCCGAAAATAGCCAGAAACCTCCCGCCCTTCTTTTACGACGCGATCGTGTCTGGGATCGGCAGGGATCCTCCGAAGGCGGGCCACCACGGCCTGGCGGCCTGGCTGGCCGCCCGCGGCGCCGCGGCGGCCGAGCCCGAGCTGGGCGCCGCCCTGGCGCGCTACCGCGCGGCCGTGCTCGCGCGAGCGGCGGGGCCTGGCGGCGGAGCGCCCGAGGGGCTCGTCGTCGTCGCCGCCGCCGTCGTCGTCCTCCTCGTCCTCGTCGTCGCCGTCGTCGTCGTCGTCGCCGTCGTCGTCGCCGTCGTCGTCGCCGTCGTCGTCGCCGTCGCCGTCGGCGTCGCCGTCGTCGCCGTCGTCGTCGTCGTTATCGCCGTCGTCGTCGTCGTCCTCGTCGTCCTCGTCGTCGTCGTCGCCGCCGTCGCCGTCGTCCTCGTCGCCGTCCTCGCCGTCCTCGCCGTCGTCGACGTCGTCGTCGTCGTTGGTTTCGTCGTCCCGCGCGCCCCGCGCACCCCGCGGCTCCCTAACGGGCAGGGCCAATGGCGATTCGAGGGTTCCGCTTCGAAGTGGGGCTCGCCCGGCTCGATCTGGTGCGATCTTGGCTTCCCGGCGATCCGGCGCTGCCCCGTGCATTGTGCATGGCGTTGCTGCGCATCGTCCCGGCGCAGTCGGCCTGTTTCGATGTCGACTCCGCGCCAAGGAGCCCGATCCGACGCGCAGATCGATTCGATTACGAGCTCCCGATTCGATGGTGATCCCGTGTTGCGCGGCGTCATCTCAGAATCGCTGTGTGGGGGAGGGTGAGGAAATGGTCTCTCTTTCTTGTTTGCTCTCTCTCTCTCTCTATCTCTCTCTCTCTGATCTCTGACTCTCTCTCTCTCTCTCTCTTTATCTCTCTTTATTGTTTGCTCTCTCGACCTCTCTCTCTCTCTGACTCTCTCTCTCTCTATCTAGCAGGGGCCGCATGCGTCCCCGGGCCCGCGGAAGGCCAATTTCGGCGCACCCTTCACGAGGATCGTAGCCTTGGTCCCACGCGGAGCTCTTCCGAAGGTCCCACTGGCAGGGCCCGCATGCGCCCTCAGGCCCACGGGAGGCCTATTTCGGCACACCCCACACGAGGATCGTTTGCCTTGACCCTTTACGGAGCTCTTTCGAAGGTCAGGTGGCAGGGTCCTCATGCGTCCCCAGGCCAAATTTAAGCACACCGCTCACGAGGATCGTGGCCCTGGCCCCATGGGGAGCTCCACGGAGGGCCCACCGACGCCCAATTTCGGCACGCCCCTCACGAGGATCGTGGCCCTGGCCCCGTACGGAGCTCTTCCGAAGGTTCCAGTGGCAGGGCCCGCATGCGTCCTCAGGCTCGATTTTGGCTCACCCCTCACGAGGATCGAGGCCCTGGCCCAGTAGGGTCGTCGTCGTCCTCGTGGTAGTCCCATGGGAGGGCCGATTTCGGCACACCCCTTGCAAGGCTTCGGTGGTGACTGATCCTGTGTTGCTCGGCGTCGTCTTCACAGTCGCTGGGTGGGGGCGGGGGAGGAGATGGTATCTCTTTGTTTCCTTTCCCCTCTGTCGCTTTCTCTCTCTCTCTCTCTCTGTCTGTTTCCCTCTCTCTCTCTCTATTTGTATATATGTCATTATTTCTATTAGCATCGCGTGCCGCAAGATTGTGTAGGTGCTTAGCTTCAGCCCAGGTTCTTGCATCGTTGACAGTTCAGTATCCAATCTCTCCCTGCTGCTGCTGCTGCTGCGCTGCTGCGGCGCTGCTGGTGCTGCTCCTCTTCTCAGATTCCTGATCGATGATCGAGTTTATTATTGTTTTTGTTGTTGTTGCTGCTGTGGTTGATTACTGAAGAAGTATATGGTTGATCCCCCCTCCGATGTACGTTTGTTTTTTCAACTGAAGTGCCCCTCCTGGCGCTCGCACCCGGTTTTTTGTTCAGGGGAAGTCTACCTCCTCAAACTGTGCCCCTGGCCCCCAGGATTCAACAACAACGGCTCCCGCCTGAGACTTCCTCACAATTTAGCCAGGACCCCCGCTCCCGCCTGAGACTTCCTTGCATTTTACTCAGGAATCGCGCTCTCGCGTGGGATTTCCGTATAATGTATTCAGCAATCGTTCACTCGGCACTCTGGAGTCGTGCTCTCGCTGGAGACTTGCTTGCAATTTACTCAAGAATAGCACCCTTGCGTTGGAATTTCCCGCAATTTACTCGAGCGTCGCGCTCCCGACACTCAGGCACCCAGGAGTCGCGCTCACGCTTAGTACTCCCTCGCAGATTATTTAAGAATCGGGATCTCGCTGCCCTTCGTGGCCCCGTTGCAGCCCCTCGTGGCCCCCTCGCTGCCCTTCGTGGCCCCGTTGCAGCCCCTCGTGGCCCCCTCGCTGCCCTTCGTGGCCCCGTTGCAGCCCCTCGTGGCCCCCTGTATGTGTGCCCTTCGTGGCACCGCTGTCGCCCTTCGTGGCCCCCTCGCTGCCCTTCGTGGCCCCGTTGCAGCCTGGCCCCGTAGCTCTCCGTGGTCCCCTTCGCAGCCCCTCGTGGCCCCCTGTATGTATGCCCTTCGTGGCACCGCTGTTGCCCTTCGTGGCCCCCTCGCAGCACTTCGTGGGCCCGCTGCTGCTCGCAGTGGCCCCGTCCTCGCCCTCCGTGGCCCAACATGCGTATGCCCTTCGTGGCCCCCGCTCGCTCGCGCCCGTCGCGGCCCCATGTGCATGCCCTTCGTGGCCCCGCTGTCGCCCTTTGTGGCCCCCTCTCTGTCCTACGTGGTCCAGGTGCAACCCTCAGGGGCCCCGTCGTTGTTTCTTGTTGCCCCGCATCATTTGCCCTTCGTGGCCCCCGCTCGTTCGCGCTCTTCGTGGCCCGATACGCATTCCATTCGTGTCCCCGCTGTCGCTTTTCGTGGCCTTCTTCGTGGCCTTCATGGCCCTGCTGTCGTTCTCTCTCTCTCTCTCTCTCTCTCGCTTTCGCTCGTCGCCGTCGTCTCTGTCGTCGTCGTCGTCGACGTCGTCATCGTCGTCGTCGTGGTCGGTCCCCTGTCCGTCCCTCTTCTTGGGTTTGCTTAGCGGGGTTTTGGGGTTGAAAGTTGGCCCCTTGGGGCTACCCAAGCACAAGAGCCCCGCAAGCGCATGGAAATCCAGCCCCACACTCACGGAACACGCTGGCACCCAGCCCCGAAATTATTTCCACGCTGGTTGGGGCATACGGACACGCCGACAGGCGGGTGGTGGAAGGGGCAGCGTACTATATTGTATTTTACTATACTATAACATAACATAATATGGCATAATATACTAAAATATATCACGATATGGTTTGACATCATATAGTACATTGTAGTATGAATTGACATAATATAATACCACGATATAATGTCATAAGGTATATAGTATAGGGGACCCAATATGTTGTACGATGGTATGATATAACATGATGCATCGTGTATACTATAGTGTAATATAACGGGGAAAATATAGGACAGATAAAAGAACACATCACTGTAAAACAACGCAATATGATATATTATATGAGAGGTTGATATAACATGTGATAAATACTTGATGTTGTGTTATTTTGATATATGTAGTATGACATGGAACGATATATTCGCATATAACATCATACATTATGGTGTATTGTGAAATAATATAGTATAATATGTTATGCTATGATATAATATTATAATATGCAACAAAATTAAAACAATACGATTTGGCAAACCTAATACGATATAGTGTAATAAAATTTAATACACCAACATGTGTTATTTCATGCTGGAATATGATACAATGTAATATCGTATAATATGAAATAATACACCAAGACGGCCTAAGACCCCCCCCCCGCCCAACAGAAATTCCCAAGAGGCACCCTGAGCTCTCTTCAGACCACCCACCTGCCTCCCAGAGCCGTTCAGAATCCCCCAAGACGCCCCCGCGAGGCTCCTCTAAGAGGCCCCAGGAGGCATCCAATCGTACTTTAATATTACGATTATTCCCAAATCAGAGCTTGCCTCTGTAAGGGTCCTAACGGATTTATATGGTTGGGTCAGGTTCGTCAGCGGTTTCCGCGGCCCGCCCGGGTGCCCGGGTGCCCTGTGGGTCGCCGATTTCGGCGGCCCGCCCGGGTGCCCTGTGAGTATCCAATTTCGCTGGCCCGTCCACAGATGCCCGGGTGTCTGGGCGCCCTATAGCCCCATGGCCCTATAGCCCTATAGCCGATAGCCCTATAGCCCAATAGCAGTATCGCCCTGTAGCCCAATAGCCCAAATTGCACTACAGCCCTATAACCCTATAGCCCTATAGCCTTCTAGTCCTATAACTTTCTAGCCCTATAGCCGTATAGCCCTATTGCCCTATGGCCATATGGCCCCATGGCCCCATGGCCCTATAGCCCTATCGCCCTATAGCCCTATAGCCCCATAGCCCCATAGCCCTATAGCCCTACAACCCTACAGCCCTATAGCCCTACACCGCCATAGCCCTATAGCCCTGTAGCCCCATGGCCATATAGCCCTATAGCCCCATAGCCCCATAGCCCTATAGCCCAATTGCCTTATAGCCCCGTAGCCCTAGTGCCCTATAGTCCTATCGCCCTACAGCCCTATAGCCCCATAGCCCCATAGCCCTATAGCCCTACAACCCTACAGCCCTATAGCCATACACCGCCATAGCCCTATAGCCCTATAGCCCCATGGCCATATAGCTCTATAGCCCCATAGCCCTATAGCCCAATTGCCCTATAGCCCTATAGCCCGATACCCCATATATCCTTATAGCCCCATAGCCCCATCGCCACATCGCCCCATAGCCCCATTGACCTAATAAACCTAACAGACGCAATAGACCTAGTAGACCGAGTAAGAGTAGAGGAGGAGGGGGGGATGGGGGGGGGGAGGAGGAGGAGGAGGAGGAGGAGGAGGAGGAGGAGGAGGGGAGGAGGAGGACGGGCGGGGGGAGGGGGAGGAGGAGGAGGAGGAGGAGGAGGAGGAGGAGGAGGAGGAGGAGGAGGAGGAGGAGGAGGAGGAAGATGGGGAGGAGGAGGAGTAGGAAGAGGAGGAGGGCATGCGTCAAAGCAGATCGGTGCGCCTTCGCAGATGGGGGCCTGCGGCAGGGGCGGAGCCGTCAGAAGTATCTGTTGGTTCCGGAGCTCTGAAACATCATCTGTGGGCCAATCTTTTTTCTTGCTTTTTACGCGGGGCTTGGAAGTCGAACTCCAAAAGCTGATCCAAACCTGCACTGGCCAAGGCACGCGAGCTAGGCGCCCACCGCGCCTTCTAAGACTAGCAGGTGTGCCAAACTTGGCATATCCCCAGGAAGCTAAACACTGGGCCCACGCCCAGATGCTTGCAATACCAGTGCGGCGCACTGCTCAAGGGTTGGATGCCAAGAAAGACCGAGCCAGGGGGTGCGAGAAAGGGAGAGAGAGAGAGAGACAGAGAGAGAGAGCGAGAGAGAGAGAGTGTGGGTGAGAGAGAGGACTGAGGCCGGAGGGATGGGGGGGGGAAAGAGAGTGGCGGCCCGGAGTAACTCGCAAACATCTCTCGGCACCCTGCCCAGGGTTAAAACCATCAGAGCGTTCGGGCTCCGATGTCTGATGCAATGCCCTGTCTTACTTGCGTTGTTTATTGTCTGCTATGCGTTCTTTCCGGTGCGAGGGGGGGGGATCGCCGATATGTTTCGGGCTGGACGCCTGAAGATCCGGGGGTCACCTCGGCGTCATCCTCGAACCCCCTCTCCCCGTCTCCTCCCTCCACCCTCCCCACCCTTCCCTCTCCCCCCCTCCCTCCTCCCTCTACGCCTCCACCCCCTTGTTGACAAGGGCTGCATCAAGCAAGCTTCACTTCTCGATGTCCGAAAGGTCCCACTCGCTCTCGTTGGCGTCGTCATTGTCATCCTCCATCTCGTCGGGATCCTCCACGTCGTCGTCGACAGCCTTGGTCGTCTTCTTCTTCTTCATCGGCGGCTTCGGCGGCTCGCCCGTATCATCCTTGGGCCTCTTGGTCGGCTTGGCCCCCTTGCCCGCCGAGTTGACATTCTTCTCGCCCTTCCCCTTCTTAGGCGTCTCGGTCTTCTTACCCAAGGCCTCGGCGTACTTCGCGCTGTACAACCAGCTCCCCGAATCCGCCATCATGCGCAAAGCGACGAGCTTCAACCTCTCCTCGAGCCCGGCTGCGTGGTTCTGGGACATCGCCAGGCCGAAGTAGCCCACTCGATTCTTCAACGCCGCCTCCGCGAAGTTGCCGCAGCCCGGGGTCAGGTCGATGACCACGCGACAGAAGAAACGATGCATGATCTCCTCGTAAAAGTTCGGCGGCAAGCTCCAAAAGAACACCGGTTCCAAATCGGTGTCCAATCTCTTCTCGATCTTGGACTGCCCCTCCGTCTTGCCGCCGCACTCCACCCGGTGCTTCTTGGTGAAGATCTGCTTCTTCTCCTTGAAGGTCGCCTTCCACTCCTCGTCGAACGTCTGGAGTTCGATGGGCCCGATCACGTTGCCTTTGTTGCTGCCGGCGAAGTACTTGCCCGCCCTCTCCGGGACGGACAGCGCCGACGGCAACACGACGTGCATCTGCTCCACCTGCTTGAGGCTCACAGCTCCACGCGTCAGCTTCCGCCGGTTCTTGAGCGACTCCTCGCTGACGACCAGGTGGACCTGGCTGGTCCTGCACTTCGACTTCTTGGTCTGCTCGCCGACCTCCTCCTCCGCCGCGTCCGCCGCGTCGTCCTCGACGTCGTCGGCCCCGTCGGTGGCCGACGCCATCCATGGAGCCGTCAACTTCTTGGCGTTGCCCGGCTTGCCGCCGTCCAGAAGCAGGACGACGTCCCCCGCACCGAGGGTCGCTCGGCCGTCCCCGCTGTCGCCCGAGCGGCCTTCCAGGACGGCTCCTGCGATCTTCTCGTACACCTTGGGCTGGAACGAAACGACGCGCAAGCGCGGCGCCGTCGCCGACTCCCCCGAAAGTTTCACGTCGTAGTGCACGATCGCCAAACCGGTGGCGTCGCCCTGCGTCTTCGCGAGGTCGCTGGCCCTGATGTCATTGGCAAGCGTCGTCTCGCTCTCGGGGTTCACGTGGACGCGGATGTACTGCCGCACCGCGCGCAAGGCGGTCGAATCGAAGGAAGCGCGATCCTGTTCGTTCATCTCTTGCATCTTCTGCTTGATCTCCATGTTGGTGTCGCCATCCGTGATGACGACGATTTCGGAGATCCGTTTCCCTTCGCATGAGCCATCGCCGCCGGCCTCGTCCTGGTCTGGCAGCTCGCCTAAGTCCGCCGGAATCTCGATGCCGATAGCCTTCGCCGCGCTCTCCTTCTCGACCATCTCCTTGATGGCGTCCATCTCCTCCTTCACGAGTGCGTACTCCATGACCGTCTCGACGCCCTTCCCGTACTTGATTGCAGTGCGTAAGCTCCCGTCGTGCTGGTCGCCATACACGATGGCTTCCGTGAACTCGGCAAACTTAGCCGTGCTCTGAGGCAGCGTCGAAAGCCACGAGATCTCGACTGGAGGCTGGCCAGGGTAGCCAGCGACGTTGGACCGCACCGCCGCGTGGTCTTTGAAGACGGCGCGCAACTTCCGCTTAGCCTCGTCGCAGAAGTTGTGCGTCTCGAGGCACTTGAAGAGTAGGTGATCCAGGAATGCGGCCTTCAGCAAAAATACCTCGGAGTGCACCTTGTTGAGCTTGTTGATGCTGCACTCCCCAAGCTCCAAGAAGTTCATGGCCAGGGAGTCCTTGATCGAATTCAAGATCCAGCCCACGGAGGCGTTGGTCTTGCCACGGTTGATCACCGCCTGCAATTTGTAGATGGAGTTCAGGGGCCCCGCGGCCCCGTACTTCTCGTCCAAGTGGCGAACGATCTCACAATTGTCTGGGTTGGTCAAGATCCTCGCCTCCACCGTGAGTGCGGCGTCTACGAAGGACGGGCTGATCGCCTCGCTGCTCTTGGCCAACTTCACTGCGGTGGTGAAGTGCTCGGAGAGCTTGCCGGCCGTCGCCCTGATGTTCTTGGATTCCAATACGGCTTTCTCACGGATGATCATCTGCACCCTCTGGAGCGTCGTCCACCCCACGGACTCCCCTTGCTCCAAATACTCCTCTCTCGCTTGGAAGCCATACAGCGCGGTCTTGTCCTCTGGCAAATAAATGAACTTCACCTCGGAGCTCCGGAAGATCTTGACCCACGCACGCAAGGTAGTGTCGTCGGCGCCCGCCTTGATGTCCCGGCAGCACGCGCAGAGCGCCGCGTGGGCGTATTCGCAGGGGGACAGCCCCATCATGCCCCCCTTGTGCTGCATCGGGTCGTAGTCCTCCTGCGTGACCGCCACGACCAGCGCCTGGCCGAGCGCCGCCGGGATCGCGCCCTTGGGGAAGTGCCTCTCCACGATGCGCTCGACCATGGTCTTGTTCACCTGCACGCCCGGCGTGGGATTCCACAGGTGGTTAACCCACTGGAGCACCCCGCCGCAGGAGTAGAACGGCCGGATGAGGTGCAGACTCTTGGGGGCGTCCCCATGTACAACCGTCGCCAGCCCAGCTTTGAAGGCTTCCGGGTCGAAAGGGGCCTTAACTTGGTCGGATGTTCCAAATCAGCAGACTTGGAAATTAATAATTGCCAAAAAATGAAGAACCAAATCCTCCCTCTCCCTCTCCCCAGAATTCCCCATCCCCTCCTTCCCCCTTTCCTCCCTTTTCCTTCCCGAACCCCATGGCCCCCCTCTCACCTCCTTCACCCCTCCTTCCCGCGATCCGCCCGGCGAGCGATCGGGGGCGTCTGACAGGCCAGGGATCGATGTCGATGGTCAGGGGCAGACCGCCGCCGGCAGAGGGAGTGGCGCCCAGATAGGAGACTCGAGTTCCGATTCGGGGCGGGGCACAGCGGCCCATGTGAGGGTTGTTTCCGATTGTTGCCCACACAGTGCTTGCAACTAACCAGGTGGCACTTTTCGAGCTTCGCGTCAGGATGTCAGTTATAACTAGTAAGACTGTTTGGGATCCACTCTGGCGAACATCCGGGGTCTGAGTGCAGGGCCACGCTGGCGCCCTCAGCGACCGTGAGCGGTTGCATATTTGAGATGTTCTTGAACAGCGCGTGGGCGTCCAAGTCGGCGATCCAGCCCTGGACAACGCTGAGATAGCCGGCGTTCACGCTGGTGATGCTAGCTGGCAGGCCGGTGGGCCCAGGGGCCGCACCGCCCTTGGCCTTAGGGCCAGCCTTGGCCTTGGCTTGCTGGCCCTTCTTGGCCATCACGAAGGCTTCCTGAAGTTACTCGGGGCACTGCGGATCCAATGTCTGGCAAACACGCCTGAACATGTAGATTGAGCCGCATATGGCAATTGATGCGCTTGTTCGGTCCGGGCAGTGTCAGAAGAACCCTCGAATCAGCGGGGACATTGGGAAGCCATCGAAGCTCTCTGCGAGGCGCTGCTCTTGCGATGGGCCCCGGGAATCCAAGTTCGCCAGACATCTTATGGCAACGATGTTGATGATGGTGATGATTATGATGATGATGTCCAATGTTTGTAAACCCAAACATCCTGATATAGATTGTTATCTGACCTTCGAACCTTTTCAAGGCAATGATGTCATGAAGAGTGCACGGCCAGTGTAATGTAAGGGGTGATGGTGATGATGATAAATATGATCATGATGATGAGGCTGATGATGATGAGGCTGATGATGATGAGGAGGGGGATGGGGGGGGATCAGGCGGAGGAGGAGGCAGGAGGATCAGGGGCTTCTTGGGTCCAACATTTTGGCTCACCAGACGAGGCAAAGGGAGGAAGTAATGGAAGGGGGGGGGGAAGGCAAGGCAGCTTAAGAGGAGAGGGAGGAGGAGGAGGAGGAGGAGGAGGAGAAGGAGGAGGAGGAGGAAGAGAGGAGAGGAAGGAGGAGGAAGAGAGGAGAAGGAGGGTCAGCGGATCGCCACGCATCAAGCTTCACAGCTGAGCTCCAGTTGGCTCCGGCAAACACTCTCTCTGGTCGAGGGTGGTCTGAAAGCTTTCGGCGAGGCGCAACCGATGGAAATGAGCTCTCGGCGAGGCGTGCGTGATGCGGTTGTTCGTTTTTTTTGTTTCTGTTTTTTTTGTAGGGGGGGCGGGTGGGTGATGTGAGAAAGGGGTTGTTCTGCGATGGCTGGAACTTCACGCCGTATCCCCACCCTAATTGTTCGTTTAGCCCGTGCACGCTGGACAGCCCAAGCTAGCGCACGTTTGCACGCGCGCTTTCACAGCTCACCTCACAGCTTTCACAGCTCACAGCCGGAAGCTTGAGCCCGAGCAAACTATGCTGCAATCGGGCCCCGGTGCCACAATAATGGCTCAATCAAGCCCACCGGTCGACGGGCCGACGGGCGAGCAGCCCTGACGCCCACATCCCCGCGATCATCACGCGCTCGATCACGTTCAAAGACATCGAATTTCCGATCATGTGCCCGAAGTTCGAAGCACAGATGCCCGAAACCTCCCAGCCCTTCACGTCCTCGACGGCCACGCCCTGCCACTTCAGCAGCTCGGGGATGGTGGGCTTGCGGCCGACGGTGCTGAACCACCAGCCAAACTGCTTGCCCCTGGACGCCGTGAGACAAGGGAGAATGTCACCAGAGCTGGTGCTGGCAAACGCCACTGTGCACCCCGTGTCCACGGCCACGAGGGTTTTGCTAGGGTTGATCTTCTCAGAAAGAGCCTTCTGGTAGGCGAGCTTCACGAGCTTCCGGGCTGCAGAGCCCTTTTCCGGCAACCGCTTGGAGTCATCTCCGCTGCCCTTGATGACAACGTCCTTCGCCTTGTACTTCAAGCCCACGTTCATCGGCCACTTGAAGCCCCGCTTGATGCTGTCCTCTCGGATGGCGACTAGGTAGATGCGCTTTCTGTTTTGGGGAACTCCGTATTGAGAAGTGTTTACCACGTTGGTAAAAGTCTTGTAGCCCATGTTTTTCATGCTAACCTGGATCTTCACGAGGGTCTTCTTGTGGGCCCCAGCCAGTGTAGAAACGTTCTCCATGATGGCCAACCGCGGGCGCTTCTTCTTCATGTAGAGCAAGCTGTGCTGCACCAAACGCCCGCGGTTCTTGTCGTCGAGCTCCCCCTGGTGCTTCCCAGCGTTGCTGAAGGGCTGGCAAGGCGGGCTGAACACGTACATATCAACCTCTGGCATGGAACTCACGTCCCTGCCGACCACCGACTCGTAGAGCACCCCGGGCTGCGTCATCTCCCGGATGTAATCCTGGCAGTGGGCCGCCACATCACAGGCGAATCGGTGCTTGTACTTTATGCCGTTTTTTTGGAGGGCAATCAAAGGCATTTCCATGCCTGAAAAATCTGTTCCGACTTTGACTACCCGCGGAACGCGCAGCCCGGGCATAGTGCCCAAGTACTGCTGCGCAGGCACAGGGATTGGGCTTGAGCCAAAACTGGCTATGGAACATCTCTCCTCCCCCCTCCCCCTCCCTCCTCCAACTTCGCAGCCCATGTCGGCGTACCCCTCATGCGGCTCGTGGCCCCGCAGGGAGCTCCACCACAAGCCCAAATGAGAAAGTCCACTTGCGTTCCCCCTTACCTTTCTCGGCACACCGTCCACTTCGCGGCCCCATAGGGAGCTCCACCGAAGGCCACAATGTGAGTGGTGGGTGGTGGATGGTGGGTGGGTGGTGGGTGGCGGGTGGTGGGTGGGTGGGTGTTGGGTGGTGTGGTGGTTGTGGTGGGTGGGCGGTGGGTGGTGGTGGGTGGTGGGTGGCTGGTTGGTGGTGGTGGTGGTGGGTGGGGTGTGGTGGTGGTTGGTGGGTGGTGTGTGTGGGTGCGTGGTGGGGCGGCGGGTGGGGTGGTGGGGTGGGGATGGGTGGTGGGTGGTGTGGTGGGGGTGTGGGTGGTGGTTGCGTGGTGGTGGTGGTGGGTGGGGGTGTGGTGGTGGGTGGCGGTGGGTGGGTGGGTGGGTGGTGGATGTGGGTGGGTGGGTGGTTGGGTAGGTGGGTTAGTGGGTGGTGGTGGGTGGTGGTGGTGGGTGGGTGGGTTGTGGTGGTGTTGTTGGGTGGTGTGGTGGTTGGGTGGGGTGGGTGGGTGTGCGTGGGAGGGGTGGGGTGGGGGGTGGGTGGTGGGTGGGTGGTGGGTGGTGGGTGGGGGGGGTTGGTTGGGTGGTGGTGGTGGGATTCGTGGGTGGTGGTGGGTGGTGGTGGGTGTGGTGGGTGGTGGGGTGGTGGTGGTGGGTGGTGGTGGGTGGGTGGTGGTGCGTGGTGGTGGGTGGGGTGGTGTGTGATGGGTGTGGGTGGTGGGTGATGGGTGGTGGGGGGGGTGGGTGGTGGTGGTTGTTGGTGGTGGTGGGTGAGGTGGGGGGTAGGTGTGGGTGGGGGGGTGTGGGTGGGTGGTGTTGGGTGGGTGGTGGGTGGGTGGTGGTGGGTGGTGGGTGGTTGGGTGTGTGGGTGGGTGGGTGGTGTGGTGGGGGGGTGGGGGATGGGGTGGGGGGTGGGGGGGGGGGGGGGATGGGTGGGGGGGGGGGGTGGTGGGTGGGGCGGTGGGGGGTAGGTGGGTGGGTGGGGGGTGGGTGGTGGGTGGGTGGTGGTGGATGGTGGTGGGTGGTGGTGGGTGGGTGGTGGTGGGTGGGTGGGTGGTGGGTGGTGGGTGGGTGGTGTGTGGTGGGTGGCGGTGAGTGGGTGGTGGGTGGGTGGTGGGTGGTGGGTGGTGGGTGGGTTTGGGCAACGAGTGTCCAGAACTGGCTATTCGGGGCCTTTCCCGACAACTCGAGGTGCGGCCGGCCTGTCCTCGAGCACCAGCCTCGACCATGACATCTAAAGGGGTCGAGGGTGGCCGAAACATTCTCTGGCACATTACACAGCATTATGTTGGTTCCTTGTTTGTCCAGCGCGTCCCGAACTTGCAAAAGTCAACTACTTTGACATCGGCAGTCTTGTGATTTGCTACATGCACTACTTCCGGCAGGATCCACCACATTGATGTGAGTGGGCTCTCAATATGCATGGTATATGTTTCCCAACCAACCTGTGTTGTTGGGTCTTCGTTTTGAAGAGACAGCGCCCCGCGTTCCTCCTCTCCTCCTCCTCCCCCTCCTCCCCCTCCTCCCTCCTCCCATCATCATCACCATCCCATCATAAGCATCATCATCATCGTCATCATCGTCATCACCAACGTCATCACCATCATCATCATCGCCATCTTCATCACGACCGCCATCATCTTGGCACACCCCTCACACGATTCGTGGCCCCATAGGGAGCTCCACCGAAGGCCCCAGTGGCTGCGTTCGCATGCGCCCACCGCACCCACTTCGGCACACCCCTCACACGGTTCGTGGCCCCATAGGGAGCTCCGCCGAAGGCCCCAGTGGCTGCGTTCGCATGCGCCCACCGCGCCCATTTCGGCAAACCCCTCACACGGTTCGTTGCCCCATAGGGAGCTCCACCGAAGGCCCCAGTGGCTGCGTTCGCATGCGCCCACCGCACCCATTTCGGCACACCCCTCACACGGTTCGTGGCCCCATAGTGCAGCTCCAACGAGGCCCCAGTGGCTGCGTTCGCATGCGAGCACCGCGCACCATTTCGGCACTACCCCTCACATCTACGGTTTTTCGTGGGCCCCATAGGAGGCTCCACCGAAGGCCCCAGTGGCTGCGTTCGCAATGCGCCCACCGGCCCCCCCCCCCCCCCCACGCCCATTTCGGCACACCGCTCACAAGAACGGTTCGTGGCCCCATAGGGAGCTCCACCGAAGGCCCAGTGCTTGCGTTCTGTGTCTGTTATACTGGTGCGCTCTCTCACCGTGCACCCTTGTTCGTTTGTCACACCCGTCACACGGTTCGTGGCCCCATATGGAGCTCCACCGAAGGCCCTTGTGGTTGCGTTAGCATGCGCCCACCGCACCCATTTCGGCACACCCCTCACACGTTTCGTGGCCCCATAGGGAGCTCCACCGAAGGCCCCAGTGGTTGCGTTCGCATGCGCCCACCGCACCCATGTCGGCACACCCCTCACACGGTTCGTGGCCCCATAGGGAGCTCCACCGAAGGCCCCAGTGGCTGCGTTCGCATGCGCCCACCGCACCCATTTCGGCACACCCATCACACGGTTCGTGGCCCCGTAGGGAGCTCCACCGAAGTCCCCAGTGGCAGGGTTCGCATGGCGGCACCGCCCCATTTTGGCGCACCCCTCACACGGTTCGTGGCCCCATAGGGAGCTCCACCGAAGGCCCCAGTGGCAGGGTTCGCATGGCGGCCCCGCCTCATTTTGGCGCACCCCTCACACGGTTCGTGGCCCCATAGGGAGCTCACCGAAGGCCCCAGTGGCAGGGTTCGCATGGCGGCCCCGCCCCATTTTGGCGCACCCCTCACACGGATCGTTGCCCCATAGGGAGCTCCACCGAAGGCCCCAGTGGCTGCTTTCGCATAGCGCCCCACCGCAAACCCATTTTCGGCACCCCCTCACACGGTTTTCGTGGCCCCATAGGGAGCTCCACCGAAGGCCCCAGTGGTTGCGTTCGCATGCGCCCACCGCACCCATTTCGGCACACCCCTCACACGGTTCGTGGCCCCATAGGGAGCTCCACCGAAGGCCCCAGTGGCTGTGTTCGCATGCGCCCACCGCACCCATTTCGGCACACCCCTCACACGGTTCGTGGCCCCATAGGGAACTCCACCGAAGGCCCCAGTGGCTGCGTTCGCATGCGCCCACCGCGGTTCGTGGCCCAGGGAGCTCCGCCGAAGGCCCCAGTGGCTGCGTTCGCATGCGCCCACCGCACCCATTTCGGCACACCCCTCACACGGTTCGTGGCCCCATAGGGAGCTCCACCGAATGCCCCAGTGGCTGCGTTCGCATGCGCCCACCGCACCCATGTCGGCACACCCTTCACACGGTTCGTGGCCCCATCGGGAGTTCCCACTCGCTCGTCAAACCTGCCTTGCGGCACTCGCAACTGCATATGGTCGGGTCCTTCGCCAGGATAATTTTGATGTTGCCGGTCCGAACTCTCTCGCGGTCGGCGGCGTTGAGGTCCTCCAGACCCCAAGGGAAAGGATTCGACCACATTTCTTACGACCACATCTAGGCTCTGGAACTTGCGAAGGCTGGCGGACAGGAAAATTGTACATTGCTGTCGGTCGTACCTTCTGCTGGTGAACCTGTGGCTAGGGAGGCCCAAAACTCGCAACCTGCGCGTGCTCCATCACGCTCGGCGCCAGGCGGCTTAAGCAGAGACTGTATCAATCGAGTTCAATCTAATCCCAGTGCTCTGGCTGCATCCATCTCTGCGTCATCATCGGGAAAGGCTGACACAGAAGCGCTACTGGCAACGGCTGTTTCAAAAGATTTGGTCGGCGCGGCGGGGGGGGGGGGCACTGAAGCGCTACTAGCAACGGCTGTTTCAACAAAATTGGTCGGCGCGGCGGGGGGGGGGGGCAGAAGCGCTACAAACAACGGCTGTTTCAAAAGATTTGGTCGGCGCGGCGGGGGGCACAGACGCGCTACTAGCAGCGGCTGGCGCGGCGAAGGGACTGCTGCTGCTGCTCTCTATCACGGCTGGCGGTTGCGACGGGCGGCTGAAGAGTGGAGGAGAGTTGGAGCGAACGAAGCGTACAGGCCTACTCAGGTCGCTCACTTGGATAGCGCTTCTACCCAGCAGGAGAGCTCCTCCTCCAGCCATCCTGGCGGTGCGATGCCCGTGTGGACCACCCCCTGTCCCGTGGGTGGGTGGTGGGTGGTGGTGGGTGGGTGGTGGGTGGGTGGTGGGTGGGTGGTGGTGGGTGGGTGGTGAGTGGGTGGGTGGTGGGTGGTGGTGGGTGCTGGGTGGTGGGTGCTGGGTGGTGGGTGGTGGGTGGGTGGTGGTGGTGGGTGGTGGGTGGTGGGTAGGTGGTGGGTGGTGGGTGGGTGGGAGACACACACACACGCATACACACACACGCACACACACACACACACACACACACTGACACTGACACTACACACACACCCAACCCACCCACCCACCTACCCCACCCCACCTCTCTCTCACACACACAGACACACGCACACACACACACACACGCACACACACACGCACACATACACACACACAACCACAAAGTTCGTCACGGGGATGCCTGTTTACATCCGGATGCTAACTCCCCCCCCCCCCCCCCCCCCCCCCCCCCCCCCTTCCCCTCGACCCATTTCGGCACGCCCTCGCACGGTTCGTGGCCCCATCCGGGAGCTCCACCGAAGGCCCCAATGGGGGGGGGGGGGGGCTCCACCGAACGCCCTGGTGGCAATGTTTGTACGCGTTCCCCCGCTACAGACGCAAGTCATTGAAGGGAATCAAGGCGGGGGATTGGGCACGTTGGCGCCGCGGGGAGTTTGTTGCCGGGGTGCCTTTCCCGTTGTTTTGCCCAACCAAACCTTCTGAGACAACCGCCGACCAAATCTTTTGAAACAGCGGCAGTTGTTTCACATGATTCACGTCGACGCACTCTTCACACGAATCGTGGCCCGCCGACGGCCCGGGCGGTAGCTTTTGCATGGCGGTGCCGCACCCACGCGCGTTTCGCCCCATAAGAACCCCATCCTCTTTCGTCCCGCCCGCCACGCGGTGCCCTCGCTTGCACATGGTTGGATTCTTCGCTGGAGTAGTTTGTTTCAGCGGCTTGTAATTCTTACCGCATTAATGGGTGACGTCATTATGTTGGGTCCACGCTTGAGTTTTTTTTGTTTTACATCGGATGTCTTAGGGACGGATGTTTCGCGAGTTGCTGCGCTTGCTGAGCTGCAGTTGGAGGGGGAGGGCTGGGGGGAGTGATAGGACGAAGAGGGGTAGTGCGAGGAGCAGTAAGGGGAGTGAAACGAGGAGCGGGAGGGAGAGTTGAGCGAGGAGGAGAGAGGGGTGAAGGGAAAACGGAGCGGGAGGGCAGACGAGGAGGGGGAGGCGGAGGCATAGGAGGAGGATGAGGGCGAACACGTGAGATGGGAGGGAAGACAGGATCATCAGAGGAGGAGGAGGAGGAGCGGGGGGATTTCCCATCGAGTGCCAACCGCCGCACAGACCACCCCTTCGGCGCGACGGGGACCGGTGCCCAGACCAGAATGCGTGTTGAGAAGACGGGGGTAATTACCCCCGTCTGCTCAACACTCGGTGGCGCCGCCGATTGTTGAGAGCTATGGGGGTAAGACCCCCACTGGGTGTTGAGAGCGCGGGGGTACCCCCTCGGGACCTGCCCATCACACGCACCCCCGTGGATCTCAACACTCGGTGGCGCCGCCGAATGTTGAGAAGACGGGGGTAATTACCCCCGTCTTCTCAGCAATCGGTTTGCTTGATCGTCGAACGCGTGCTGAGACGATCGCGCCCGTCTTCTCAACGTTCACTCTGTTCTTGGCAGGCTATCAGATATCAGGCTAGACTTAGAGCTGCCCACCGCTGGCAAAGCCAACTCCCCGGGACAGCGACTACCAAACTGGAGGGGCAAGTCAAGTCAAGTCAAGTCCGGTCGAGGAGCCTATGGAGGCCCCTCGCTCCGCAAGCGGAGACGGAGGGCATAAGACACTACGGCAGTGAAACGCGCATGCAAGAGAAAATTGGCTGATGCAATTAGGTGAAACATGAATCGTAACCGGTAACCGGGAACTGGAGAGGGCGAAAACCGTAAACTAAACGAACCCTGAGGATGATGGTGGGAGGAAATGTACGACGGAGAGGGGGATCAAATATCACGTGTTAAACTTAGAGCGCATGTGGTCCGCCTTCGCGAACTTGGCAACGAATTCGGGCCCGGTGAAGGCACGCTCGTTCCCACGAAACTCGACCTCAAGGTGATGCAAACGCCCCGCCCCGCCCCCCCCCCTCCCCAAGCCTAAACATGTCCCAAGTCCATGGGGATGGGGGAGGCGGGGAGAAGGAGGGGGGGAGGAATACGAGGGTGAGGGGGAGGGAGGCAGATGAGGGCGTACTGGGCGGGGGGGCGAGGATCGTGCCGGTGATGATGAGCAATACGTTCACTGGAGACGTGGGCCCATCTCGGGAGCGAGTTGGGGAGATGAGGGGGGAAGGAAAGATGGGGAGGGGAGGGGAATGAGGAGGAATACGCTTTGTTCTGGACCCACGGCCTTGGACCGTCTGTCTAACGCAGTGATCAGGGCGATCACGCCGAGGCCTTTCTTGTTGGCAGTGTGCTGCCGGACGTACATGTCGATGTCGGGCAACTCTGTGAACTTGTTACCAGCGAAGCAGTGCATGCACATGACAAACACATCGTAAATGGGCCTATGGTTGAGCTTAAAATCATCTGATACATACACTTTTCGAGCTGTGCTGAGAGCTGCAACGTACTTAATGCAAACAGCACGGCCGTTGTTTAGAAACAACGCACGGTTCGCCATGATGCCGCCTTTCAGGAACGCGCTCCAAAATGGGCGCGACCCTGGGCGGGTACATGCAGGCTCGCTCACGAGGAAAACAGTTGCTTGCCACACATTGCGCGTGTGCTGCAAAGACCACGCATGCAATGCTGGAAAATCATCTTGTGATTCTGCCCAACAAGACTGGTAGCGCAGATCTGCCTTTGTAGGCAAATCTCCGCCTTGCTGCATCTCCATCTGTCTCACCCCAGCACGCTCCCGTGCACGCACTCGCGCTTCCCGCGCAGCTGCCTCTGCATCCGCGATCTGCTGGATGCGTGCAGCGGGCTTGTTGTGTACTCTCTCGGCCTCGGCTTGCACGCGTCTGCTCTTCAACTTGTCTTTGGCGAACTGCAACTCCTTCTCGTGCTTATCAGTCCAAGACGTTGAAACATCAAGCTCTCTGATCCTCTTCCGGGTCGCGTTCAGGTCCGGCTGTTCATCTCCAGCTCCGTCTCGAAGTGGCATCCGGCGCACATGCAGAAAGTGTGCTTCGCTACCCTCTCGAAGCCGCTGTCTCCGACGCCCGCGGTCCATGCGCACGGCCCGCGTGGTCGAGCGGGGGACGCCATAACACTTGATCCACACTGCTTGGGCAACCTGGCACAAGTCGTCAAGATTGTCACGCTTGGCATCTATTCTCAGTTTCAAATAGCTCCACTCAAGGTCCTCCAGCGACGTCTGCCGATCTGTGACAGCGACCTGGCCGAGCGTGAAGCCTTGTTCCACCCCGCTCGTTGATGCACAAAACGCCAACCATCTCTCCAGCACGGGCAACAACGCTGAACTCGGATGCGAGCGCCGCACCTCCGCGCGCTTGCCGCGAACCCGCAGCACTGCCCGAGTCCACGCCTGAGCCGGTGTTGATGTGTGCCTTCATCCTCAGTGGGGCCTGCGATAGGGGATCTCTAGGCTGGCTGCCCCTGAAGATGGCGGGCGACCTCGTGCCGATCATTCCAGACGCGCAAGTCATGATCCAATATTTCAGGCCCCAATAAGGAATCACGCGACACCCACCCCGACTGCCTCCTTGTCCGTGCAACTGGTGAGCTGGACCTCCAACAAGGCCGCGTCGCGGAAGACGTTGAACTGCGCGAGGAACTCGGCGGGGGGCACGTCGCACGCCTTGGCGAGGATCTCCACATGCTTGCCCATGTCAACGTGCGTGGGTCTTGATTGGTCTCTCGGTAAACCGAAGATCTCGAAAGCCCTGGCAACCTCGAAATGCGGAAATTCCGCTGATATCTCTGCCTCTGCCAACTTCAGCCAGGCTCTGCAGCGGCCGATGCAATATTCGATATCTGCTTGGCTCGGGGCGTGCAACGAGTAGGCGTGGCCCTTGATGACCCAGACGAACGGCCGCGCCTCGAGCATCCGCAACACGAATCGCGTGTAGCCAGGGGCAGTAAGACACTGCTGCGCCTCGCCGAACAACCTGTCGCACCTGTACAAGAATAGCGCGATCTCGCGGCTCAACTGGCTCACGTCCAGTTTCTCGGAGTCGCAGTGCCGAGTCAGCGACATCGTCTCGTCTGCGATGTCCGCCATGAGCGCCGTCCTTAGGCGTCAGCATGCCAAAACGGCTGGAGGAGGGGGGCGGGGAGAGGAGGAGGAGGGGGAGGAGAGGGAGGAGGAGGTGAATGTCAAATACCAACGGAGGGAGGGAGGATGATGCGGGGGTGGAGGGAAGAGGGGGAGGAGGAGGATGCGGAAGAGGAGGAGGAGGAGGAGGACAAGGAGGAGGAGGAGGAGGAGGGGGAGGAGCAAAGACGCTGCGAGAGGAGAAGAAGAAACCGACCCCGTCGCACCATCGATCGCTCGGCCCAGGATCGCACGAACCAGCGGCCAGATCTCGAAACGTCTGTCGCGGACTAGGTGTGGGGCATAAGCAAGTGTCTTGGGGTCTCACCTACAAAATTCAGGAACGCGATCGCCCGCCTGCCCTGGAAATCTGTCCGGGACACTGCCAGACGAATCATGAGCTTCAAGATGGACGGGAAATATCTTACAGCCCTTCCAAGCGGCTTCTGGAAGCTTTCAAACCGGTGTTTTGCTGCCCGGAGGTTCCCCGCCTCCCGCCGGCCCGGGAAATCTTGCCTCAAGATCTGCTTAAGCTCGCTCCGCAGCTCGACAGAGTTCTGGATCATTTGAGCTGGGGATGCTTTCCCCATCGCCACCCGCACCGCGACCTGGAAGAGGTAGTCGTCGGCCCTCCACGGCCGGCTCAGGATCCTCGGGCGGCGGCGGTGGCAGGAGAATTAGGCTGCCCCCCCCCCCGACGTTTGGTTGCGATGGGAACCTCAGCTATAGCGACAGGCGAGCGACGAGCGAAGCTATCGAAGCGAGCTGGGCTGTGCGACAAAAGTGTTATGTGAGTTCCCCTCAACAGTGCTTGCGCCCGGTGGGTATTCGCCACCGCTTGTCCTGGGGGTCTGGGAGGGGTCCCGGCTGAATTTCCTGGCCATATTGGTTTAGCTGCCCCATTTGGAGTAAAAACAAGTGTGCTAGTAACCGTGGTCGTAGTCGTAGTAGTAGTAGTAGTAGTCGTAGTAGTAGTAGTAGTAGTAGTAGTAGTAGTAGTAGTAGTAGTAGTAGTAGTAGTAGTAGT
>CAUYUJ010016093.1:0-35239 GCA_963575745.1 Prorocentrum cordatum | reverse complement strand
CTCCTCCTCCTCCTCCTCCTCCTCCTCCTCCTCCTCCTCCTCCTCCTCCTCCTGCTCCTCCCTCTCCTCCTCCTCCCTCTCCTGGAACATCGGCCCATCACCCTCGGGCTCTCGGCCCGACGGGCTGCTGAACCTGCGCGACCTCGCCTCGGGGTCCCTGTGGCTCGCAGCGTGCGCCCGGGCGCGCCGCGCAGCGGAGCGGGCGATTGCCTCCGCGGACGCGGCTGGCGCGGAGGCCGAGCTGGTGCGCCTGGGGGAGCTCGTGAAGTTCGGGGCGGTGCTGTCGAGGCTCGGGCGAAGTCTCAAGCAGTGGCGAAACGTCCTGGCGTGCCTAAAGGACTACCAAGCAATGTTTTAAGAGCCTTTTGTGGTTTACACAAAATGTTAGAGCATTTCTGGCTGGGACTCTCTTGTTAAGACTCATCAGGTTTATGCTCTAAGAGCATTGTTTTGTTCTTCGAACATTTTTGGGTTCTCAGAAATGTGGTAGGCCTATAGGAATCCGGGACGGTCGGTCCCTGCTCAAAAGTCGGGCACGTCCCTCGAGAGGAGGAATGGACTCCAGAGCAGGAACCGCAAATCGTCTGGTGACGGATTCTTCGTGTCCCGTGGGCCATCCTGGATTCTGTTTTGGCTACGTTTTCTCATGTTTCTGCCAAGATGCGCCTGTAGGAGGGCGTGCCCGGCCCCAGGCTCGGGGCGGTCCGGCCCGCCTCGCTCCGCGGCCGCTGGCTGGCCCTCGCCGACGGGTGGCACGACGCCGCGCTGAGGCGGGGCATCGACGCGGGCCTGCTGGAGCCCGGGCGCACGCGCGGCATCCCCTCGCGGGCCTTCCTGCAGGTCCGCATCGAGGCCTCGACCGCCGAGCTGCAGCACCGAGAGGCCGAGCAGCGCGAGCAGCTGAACGCGGCCCTGCAGAAGGTCGGCGGGCGGGGAGCACGGGGCCGCGTCCACGGCCTCTCGCGGGCCGGGACCCGCGGCCGCGGGCCCGTGGAGGTGCGGGGCGCTCCGTCGCGGACGCCCCGCGCGGAGTGCATATCCGCGCGGCCGCACAGCCACGGGGTCGCAGGCCGCGGGGGTGTGGATGCGGATGCGCTCGCCGCTCGTGGGAAGGGGCTCGGGGGCACGGGCCACCTGGACTTGAACGACGCCGACCTGGTGGGCCTCACCGACGGCATGAAGTCGATCTGGGCCAGCACCCTCGGGTCCGGCGCCGTCTGGCGCAGGGCCACGTACAAGGTCCCTGTCGGGCGGGACGCGATGACCAAGATCACAGGCTTCTGCCACAACTCCACCACCCGTGAGAGAATTTTCGAGGCGTACTTCCAGGGCTTCGGGCCCGAAGTCGACGCCAAGGTGCTCGAGCTCCTGCGCACGCGGCGCGAGCTGGCGGTGCGGCTGGGCTTCCGGACGTGGGCCGAGAAGGAGCTGCGGCCGCTGGCGGTGCGCGACCCCGCCGGGGCCCACGCTCTCATGGACCGCTGCTGGGCGGATGCCCGGCCCAGGCTGTCGCTGCTGGTGCGGAGGATGGAGGACCTCGCGGCGGCCACCTCCCGCGAGCGCGAGGGCCCCTCGGCGCGGGGCCCGGCCGCGGGCGCCGCGCTGTCGCGGCTGGCGCACGCAGACGAGGCCTTCTTCCGAGCCCTCGTCACCCGCGAGGCGGACACCTGGAAGCTGGCGGAGTTCCTGCCGGCCTCGAAGTGCCTGCCGCGCGTGCTGGACATGGTCGGCCGTGCGTGCAACGTGCAGTTCCAGGAGGTGGATGCTCCGACCATGGCCGGGCGGCTGGCGAGCGGCTGGCACAAGTCCGTGGTCATCTACGAGGTGCGGGACGGCGTCAGTGGTGCTGGAGGCGCCCCCGGGCGCCACGGCTCCCTGGGGTTCATCTACCTGGACCTGTACCAGCGCACGAGCCTGCTGGGGCGCCCGGCAGTGGCACTGGCCGGCGCGCTGATGCTCTGCAGGGGCCATGCTTATCTGAGCATGAACATGCCGGAGCCCGGGCTCGGCCACCGCAAGCTGCTCAATCCGGAGGAGGTGGTGGCCATGGCGCACGAGCTGGGGCACGCGGTCCACATGCTGTGCTACGGCGGCCGGCCCCAGGAGTTCGACGACCTGCCGCTGGACGTGAAGGAGCTCCCCTCGACCCTGGCGGAGACGATCGCCCTGCAGCCAGGGGCCATCATGCAGTACGCCCGCCACTTCTCTTCCGAGGGCCCTCCGCCCGACGCGCTGGTGCGCTCCAGCCAGCGGGACATATCCTTTTTCGTGCGCTACCTGCAGAGTACCCACGTCGCTCTCGGGCTCCACGGCGAGAGCCTCGACCCGCGTGAGATGACGCCCGCCGACGTGCGCCGGGAGGCAGTGGCGCTCTGGCAGCGGTACTCCGCGGTGGCCGCGCACCCGAGCTTCACGCCCTTCGGCGAGGATAGGGCAACGAAGAATGACATGAACATAAAAACTCGGAGGTCCGCGCGGATTTCTCGGATCCGCGCTGGACTCCCCTTGGCGGCGCCTCCGGCGCCGCCCCTGGCGAGCTCCGCGCGCCAGGGAGGGGGGTCCAGCGCCGATCCGAGAAATCCGCGCGGAACTCCGAGTTGTTATGCTCATGTCCTTCTTCGTTCCCCTAGAGGACGCGGGCCTCTACATGGGGCAGGGCGCGAACCAGATCGCGTACCTGCTGTGCCACCTGCGGGTGGACGCCATCCTCCACGCGCAGCAGGGCCACGCGGCCCCGGGCGCCGCGGCGGCGCCGGCGCGGGCCAGGGGCGCCAGCGCCAGGTGGCCGACGCGGTAAAGCGGGGTCGTCTTCGCCGACGGTGGCGCGCAGGCTTCCCGCGCGAGAGGTCGCGCGCCGGCGCCCTTATCGTCACCGCGGTGGCGTGCGGCGCTGGCGGCCCGCGTGAGCTGCGGCGCAGGAGGTCGCCACGCCCGCGTACGGCCCGTGCCTCTTTTGGTCGCCCAGGTGGCTGAGCGCCGGCTTCGCGGGGCGCATCCGCGCCCAGCTGCTCGACCCCGCCTTCCGCGGGCAGCACCACGCCCCGGGAGGCCCCTGCCGCCTGCGGGCCCTGCGCGTGCGGGCCGGGCCCAGCGCTGAGGTCCTGGCGCCGCGCCTTTTTCGCGCACCGGGCGTGTCGCCGCCCGTGTTCCGGGCCCGGGGCCATCTCACATCGATCCGGGTCGGAGAATGGCGCACACAGATTGGGTTGACAGGGCTCGGGGCTCCAGTCCTGATCGGATTGCCGATGCTTCGATCTTTTCGGCGGCGGCGGATCTCAGGGAGCTCGGAGGCCCAGATGGGGTTGACACCAGCACCAACATCGGCGGTGGGCCTCCGCCGAGGGAAGATGCTCCCGATCTCGGTGATGGCGGCAATACTCTGGCTTCCCAGGTGGCCGAAGTACGACCGCCAGCACCAAAATTCGGAAGCCTTTTCCCCTGGTAAGGAGGCAACCGCTCCCCCTCTTCCCCGCCGGCCAGCCCACCCCCGCAGGCGCGGGCCGCCCCCCTCTTCCCGCCCCCGCCCGCCCCCGCCCCAGCACGCGCGCCTGAACCAGCGGGGTCTGGTGGCTCACGCCCCGCGGCCGTGCTTCCCCCGCTCCCCCCCACTTGCTGCGCATGTCCGAGCCTCGGAGCCACGTCCCAGAAATAACTTTGGAGCACCCGGAAAAGCATCGGAACAGTGTCGAACGAGTATCGCCTCCCGAGGCCCGCCACTTGAACACCTTCCAGTTTCGGTACTGTCTTGGCGCTCGAAGTTCTTGTGACCAAGGCTATAAAGTAGGTTGGAGCATCGTCCCTGAGACCCAACGTTGCAAAAAAATGCAACGTCGCAAAAAAAAAAAACACGCCCGGACCCCCCCGGACCCCACCGTTCTGCGCCACGTGCCGAAGCCGCATCGATCTGTGAGGGCCCCGGGGCTCGAGAGGGAACGAGAAAAAAAGCGCCCAGCGCAAACAAAAAAAAGAAATGGAGCCGCCAGGATCGCAGGGGGACAGCGCTGGGGCGCGGGCCCCCCCCTCCTGCCGGGATGCCCCCTCGGCGAGCTCCAAAGGGGGGAGGGCCTCGCCCCCGCGGCGCGCTCCTCGCCCTCGGCGGCAGCCGGGGGGGGGGGGGCGGCGGGCGGAGGCCTCGGCGGAGCGTCCTCTGGGCGCGGAGGTCTGCCCCTCGTCGAGCCGCGGCGGGGCGTCCCGGCTCGCCGAATTACTATTAGTCAGGAGGGGGAGGCACGCACAGACACACAATTCCTCGTGTCGAGTCCCAGGAAGATGTGGTAACATGTGGGAAGGGGGAAAGACTGGCCACGCGCAGAAGGGGGTAGGGGGAGGGGGGAGGGCTTCTTAGAAGCACCCCTGCTTCTTAGAAGGCGGGGGCCTTCTTTGTTAGATGTAAGGCCGGCGCCTTCTAAGAAGCAGCCTCCTTCTAAGAAGCCTTCCCCCCTCCCCCTACCCCCTTGTGCGCGCCGCCAAAAAGACGAATACCCAGCAAATATGCGGAAATACGGGGAATCCTGAAATCTGTGTCTGCGTATTTGTGTGTGTGTGAGAGTGTGTGTGTGTGTGTGTGTCCCAGGGCCCCTTCACAATAGTCGAATAGCGGGGAGGCGTCCTGGCTCCCACCAGAGAATGCTCCAAGAGCCTCGTATAGTCTGCACGACATGCTCTCGGACCACTTCTGGCCGAGGTTGTCTCGTTTTAACGCGTCGGGCTTGCGTTCTAAGAATATGGTTTTTGTTATTTGAGCACGTCTGGGTTCTCAGAACCTGTCGTGGCAGGCCTACAGAAATGCCGGGGACGGTCGGTCCCTGCTCAATCTATTCGCAATAGTGACACTTCGCCGGAGTGACCTCGTGGTCGTCTTTGACCGATCGCGCGGCGATTCGGAGCCCTCTCGGGCCGTCTCGGCTGTCTCGGCGGCCTCTTGGGGCCTTCTTGGGCCGTCTTGGGACCTTCCTTGGCCGTCTTGGTGCCCTATTGGGGGCTTCTTGGGCCGTGGTGCAGTGGTTTTTGGGCCCTGTTGGGCCGCCTTGGAGCGTCGGAAGCTCTGAAAGGCGATGGCCCCCAAAACATCGAAGAACACACGAGAAATCAATGTATTCCGAACCTTCCTGCGTTGGGTACTCGTTTTGAATAGAGCACTGCGGTCGCACACCTTTTTCTTCTCCCGCCTCCCTCTTCCTCTCATCTCTGCCTCTTACCTGGCTCCTTCCTGCGTGCCAGCTTGCCTCCTACCTGGTCACCCCTGCGGGGCTGCGATCTGCTAAACCGTCGCCACTTTCGAAGGTTGCTGGGGGGTCCAGCGGAGTGTGGCACCACGCAGAGTCAGAATAGACCTCGCCATCCCTGGGGGGCTGCGATCTGCGAAACTGTCGCCACTTCGAAGGTTGCTGGGGGGCCAGCGGAATGAGGCACCACGCAGAGTCAGAATAGACCTCGCCATCCCTGGGGGGCTGCGATCTGCGAAACTGTCGCCACTTTCGAGGACTGCAGGGAGGTCCAGCTGAGTGAGGCACCACCCAGATTCAGATTAGACCTCGACATCCATGGGGGGCTGCGATCTGCGAAATTGCCGCTACTTTCGAGGGCTGCTGGGGTGTCCAGCGGAGTAAAGTCTTTCGCGGACCACCAGGAGACCTCGCCATTCATGGGGTCAAGCGGAGTGACGCCGTTTTCTGTTACCTGGCGGTTGTTTCGATTTCCGGGGTCGTCAGAAAAGGAAGCAAAGAAGTTGGCCGCCGAGCTAGGCTTCGCCCGCTTATTGCACGAACTATCAGCAAGTGTAATTGTTTTTCGAGCGCCGCGGCGACATGGCGCAGGCAGCGCTGCATCTTTAGCGTACTACCGACTGAAGCAACACTCTTCGGTCTCCTCCCGTCACTTTCGTCGTCGTCGTCGTCCTCTGGTCCCTGCCTCCTTCCCTCTGCTGCTGCCGCGCTGACGGTTCGCCCCCCCGCGCGTCCTTTTCCTGCCTTTCGTTCCCGCCCTCATGTCCTCCTCTTGTCTGGTGAATCGTGCCACGCGAGCGCATCCCATATAGCTTGCGCAACATATGTCGGCGCCTTTAATGTCATTGTCCTTGCAAGTTTGGGCCAGCTCATCCTGGCATTTGATGCACATTATTTGGGTGCGGCGTAAGGGAATTTTGGAATGTGAGGCCCTCTTGCGAAGGATTTGGGGGCTCTTTTCGGGCGCCTCCAACGCTTCCTCGGCCGTCTTGGGGCCCTTGTGGGCGTATTTGACCGATCGTGCGGCGATTCGGAGCCCTCTCGGACCGTCTCGGCGGCCTTTTGGGGCCTTTTTGGCCCGTCCTGGTGCGCCCTTCGGCCCGAAAGAGTCACGTGGGAAAACGCCGGGAGCCTTAGACAATTTGTGAACTTGGGGTCCTGGCCCTTTAAATCGGTTGCACGTAAGAGTGACCCTTCGCCGGGGTGACCTTTGGTGCGGGCTCACGGGAGCCCCCCCGATCGCTGAGCACGATGCGATAGTGGCTGCCTGCGTGCTTTCATTTGGCTACTTTGGGCCCTCTTAGTCCGCGCGTTAGAGGTCATTCTTGCCTAGGATTACTCTTGCGCGCAGCCGATTAAAGACTCTTGAGGATTGAGGACTGAGGCAAGGGACCTGAGGATACTCCAACTTGTGCCTCGAGGACACGGTGGCAGCTATGTGCGTCGGCCACGCAAGGGCGACGCGTACGCCCAGAAATCTTACACGTTTCAGCGCTGTGGCTGTCGCCTTCTGGCCACACCGGTCTGGAAACGATATGTTACAATATGGTTGTACTACATGTTCGGGTCGGGCGCACGCCTCCAAGACGCATAGTAATAGTATGTCTTTGCGCGCCCCGTCTATGCCCCCGCACGGTGTCTCCAAAAGTTTTGGCTTGCCGGGGCAGGGCTCACACGTGGTTGCCCACAGGCACGGCCCCTGCGGTGCACCCGCTGCCTCCGCCGCCCACCAGCGCCGCGAGCCTCTTCGCGCACACCGCTCGGCTGGACGGCGCGTGAGGCGGCGGCCGGGGCTGCCACCGCAGGGGCGGTGGCGTCGGCCTCGTCGTCCGTCGGCGTCCGCCGCAGCAGCCGCCGCCGCCGCCGCCACCGCCGCCGTCGTCGTCGTCGTCGTCGTCGTCGTCGTCGTCGTCGTCGCGTCGTCCTCGTCGTCGTCCTCGTCCTCGTCGTCGTCGTTGTCATCGTCGTCGTCGTCGTCGTCGTCGTCCTCGTCATCGTCGTCGGCGGCGTCGTCTGCGTCGGCGTCGGCGTCGGCGTCGGCGTCGGCGTCGTAGCCTTCGGCGTCGTCGGCTCCGCAAACCAGTGCCGCGGATCCTTTCGCGCACACCCCTGACTCCAGATCCGCCGTTCTTTTGGCGATGTCGTAAGCAGGGCGGAAACTGTCCGCCCTTATATTGTCAAACTGCTTTGATGTCGATGTCGGTCCTCTTTTGCCGTCGCTGTTTCAGACATGCCTTTGCGGAAACACCTGCCCTGCTTTTTCCAAGGTGGACATTTCCGCCCTGCTTGTTCGCATCGTTTCGGGTGCATTTCCAACACACACATTCAATATGAACAAGACGCAAGAATCCAGAGTCTGGGGATTCCGGGGAGGATCCAGCTTCGCCGGCGAGGGCCCCTCCCAAGAAGGTCCCAAAGGGGAAGACGGAGGAAGGACAACGGTGTCCGCACGTGCTTCGGCTGATGGACAAATCCTTGCACTTTTTGGGTTGCATGTCCGATACAATTTCAAATCGGAACGTCAGCCAACGTACCGCGTCTCTCAGCGCCCCAGCGCCCAGCTCTCTGGCGCTGTGCCACTCAGCCCTCCCCCGAGGAGGAGGAGGAGGAGGAGGAGAAGGAGGAGGAGAGAGGAGGAGGAGGAGGAGGAGAAAGAGGAGGAGGAGGAGGAGAGGAGGAGGAGAGGAGGAAGAGGGAGGGAGGAGAGGGGGAGGAGGAGGAGGAGGGATGAGGAGGAGGAGGAGAGGAGAGGAGGAGGAGGAGGAGGAGGAGGGAGGAGAGGGGGAGGGAGGAGGAGGAGGAGGAGGAGGAGGGAGGGGGGGAGGAGGAGGGAGGACGAGGAGGAGGGAGGAGCAGGAGGGGAGGAGGGAGGGAGGGAGGGAGGGAGTGAGGGAGGAAGGGAGGGAGGGAGGGAGGGAGGAAGGGAGGGAGGCAGGCAGTGAGGCTGGGAGGAGGGAGGAGGGAACGCGGAGCGGCAACGCAGCGCTGCGCGCTCCGAGCTCCGCACCCCCCCCCCCCTGCCGCGCTCCGCAGGCTCCAGCGCGCTGGCCAGGGGCAACGGTACAAGCGGGGGGGGGGCCTAGGGGGGACACAGTCAAGACGTTGGAACAAGGCAGAGTTTGGGTTGGGAAGAGGCTGGATGTTCCTGGGGTCCTTTCATGGCTATTCCTCCAGCCCTCCTCGTGAACGAAGGCGGCTTTGGGGGCCTAGAAGGGGCTTCGTTCCTTATTGTAGTGGCCTCCGGCCAGTGCCGCCGATCCGGGACGCTTCCGTTGCTGCCGGAAGCGCACGATGGCGGTCATGACCGGCGACGACGGCGAGCGGTGTGATGAGGATTGGGAATGGAAGCGACGGGGTAGGATGAGGAGGAGGAGGCGGAGGACCATGATGAGGTGAAAGGGGGTGGAGGAGGGAGGAAACGGGAAGTGGAAGAGCGGGAAGGGGAGAAGGAGTAACATGACGAGGATGAGGAGATTTTCGGCGGTTGTTGGAGATGTCCGGCGGTTGTTGGAGATGTCCGGCGGTTGTTGGAAAGCCTCTTTGGGGCCAGGTGTTGGCCCTCTTTGGGATGACACCTCGCCGATTTGGCGCGCTCGTGCTAGAGCTGTCTGCGTCACAGTTCTTTGTGGAGCCTTGTGCGTCGACGGTCTCTGCTGGGAACCCTTGTGTTTTCAGGGTCTCTGGGGCCTTCGCGCGGTCCTCTGCGGGCCCACGTGAGATCATGGATGTGAAGGGCGCCGAAGACGGGAGAATCTGTGAAGGCGTGGAAGAACCTTGTGCGTTGCAGCGCTAGTGTTCAGACGTAAGCGTCGCGGAAGCATTGGGGCCGGTCGTGGGCTTCTCGGGGGGGGTCTTGGCTGCAATTTGGAAGCCTTTAGAAGGCGTATTGGATGCATTCTGTGACACTCTTGGGGGCCTTTAAGGGGCTTCAGGAGGCCTCGTCGGGGCCAGTTGGAAGCGTCTTGGGGCCTCTTCGGGCCTCTTCGGGGCTTCTAGGCCCAAGAGGCGAAGATGCAAACATTTGCTACTTTTTCCCTAGGGAATGGGACATTGTTTGCTTCTTTGGGTCTTCTTTGGGGGGCCCTCTCCAGGGCTTCTGAGGGCATCTTGGAGGCTTCTGGAGCCGTCTTGGGAACATCTTGGGCGTCTTGTAGCGATCGTTCGGCGACTCGGGGCCATGTTGGCCCATGTCGGGGCCCTCCTGGGCGACGGGGCCGTCCCGGAGTGAGTTGGGGGGTGATTTCCGATTCCGCCCCGGGAATTAAATGGAACCACCCCCCCTTTACCCCCCGGCAGAGCCACCCCGGCACCCACCCCCCAGAGCTGAAACTCAGGACTTGAGGTTCAGGCTGTTCTGAGGGTTTTCGAAACTCACGCGCTGGATCGGCGGATTTCATCAGTTCGCTCATTCCGCCGGCCCATAGTGTCGCAGCGCTGTCGGCTGGCCAAGTGGTCGTTTGCAGTGTAGGCCTGCGGGGGCGTTTCCCCCCCCCCCCCCCCCTCTTTTCTGAGTCGTTCCGTTCGGAATGATGAATGTTGGGGCTGAAGCAGCTTTCGTGGAGCAGTTTGGGGGCGATTCGTCTGGAGTTTCCGGGGAGTTGTCAGGATATTGTTTTTTGTTTGCACTGGGGTTCTAGGCGTTTGCTGCTTCGGCCGCAAACACTTGGAAATTGCCTCGGAGGACCCTCTGGGGAGTGCTTTGGCAGGGTTCGGCACCATGCAGCCTCAGATCTGCCGTTTGTGTGAGAGCTCGTTGTCAATGCGGCGCTGTTTGGATCTCTCGGCAGGCGCCTGGGGAGCCTTTTGGAGGCAGTTCTGGAGCCTCTTGAGGCGTATTGGGGGCCGTTTGGGGGTTCTTGGGGTTCCGTTTTGGGATTATTGGGGGCTTCTTGGAGGCTTCTTGGGAACCCGCTCGCGGTCTCGGAGGCGTCCTTGGAGCGGAAAGTTCGACATGTCATTTGGAGTTCTCTCTGTTGGGGCCGTCTTGGGGGATCCTTCCCGCCTCTTGGGGCGTTTTGGGGCTTTCTGGGGCTGTCTTGGGGCTCTCTTGGGCTTATCTCGGAGGCCTGTTGGGCCCCCTTGGGGCGATCTTGGGGGCGCTTGGGCAGTCTTGCGCGCTTCGAAACACCAAAACTTGTAGATGCGAAAAATGCACGTTTTCCTACGGGAATGGCGCAATGTTTGCTCCGTGGGACCTTCTGGGAGGGCGTCTTGAGACTCTCTTGGGGCTTCTTGGCGGCCTCCAGGGTTGTCTGAGGGCTATGTTTGGCGTCTTGGAACTCTCTTTCAGCGATTCGGAGCCTTCTTGGACCGTCTCCGGGGCGTCTCGGAGCCCTTTCGGCGCGCTCCCAGGACCTCCCGGGGACCTGTCGGGGGTTGGTCGGGGTACTTTTCGTCCAGGAGCCCCCAGGAGCCGCCCCGCGCGCGCGAACTAGAAATAGCGTTATACTGTTATGTTAGCCAGTGACCGGAGATCTTAGCACGCCTCTGGCCCGTTGGGCCGGCGAATTCAGCGTTCCTTAGTTCGGCGGCCCGTCTGTAGGCAACGATCGTCAAAGGAACCCAAAAAAGAGAAGTGCCGTTACCGCTACCCTTGCCTCGCTCTTTCCCTTGTCGGGGCCTCCTGGGAGGCCTTCGTCGCCGCTGCTGGGTTCGCTTCGAAATTTTGGTCAGAACGCCCTCCCCAGGAGAGCGGTATCCCTCTTGGTTTCCCAGGCTTGGGGGGGAGGCTCGGGGGAGGATGCGTCGACCCCCATGCGCCCATCGATCGCCGCTAGGGGTCTGAGGGCCCCAGCCCGCCCAGGAAAGTGCGGTTTCGCTCTCGGGGGCCTATCGCCGATATATAATAATATATATATATATATATATATATATATATATATAATATATATATATATATATATCTTCCTATATATTTCCTATAATTTTTACAGGGCCGGGGACCCCGGAAAAGCGGCACACGGTGCCCCCCCCCAAAAAAAAAACGAATTTCGGCCTCCCCGAGCCTTTGGGGCGCTCCTGCAGAGTGCTCCGTGTCTGTCCTGCGAGTGCGACGCGAAAAAAAAAAAACACGACGGCCAAAGAGGGCCCCGAGACACCCAAAGATCGGCCCAAGACGCCCAATCTGGGCCCAAGACTGCCCAAGACGCGTCCAAGACGCCCCCAGAGACCCCCAAGAGGCCTCCCAAGAGAGCCCCGAGAGGCTACAGTTGTTCATTTTCCTGTGTGTTTTTCGATGTGTTTGGCCTTCTCGCTTTTCCCGCTTCCCGACGCTCCACCATGGCCCAAGAGGCCCCCTAGATCGCCCCAGTACTGCCCAAGAGGCCCCCAAGAAGGCCCCAACACGGTCCAGGAGGGTTCCGAGACCGCCCAAGAGGCGCCCAAAACGGCCCAAGAGAGCACCAAGACGGCCCGAAGAGAGACCCAAGAGGGCGCCCAAGAATTCAAAAACTAAATTTTCCGCCGCGAGAGGGCCCCAAGAGGCCCGGAGAGAGAGCCCCATGAGGCCCCAAGAGGCTCCCAAGAGGCCCCAAGGAGCCCCCAAGAGGCCCCCAAGAGGCCACAAAAAGATCCCCAGAACCCCAAAACACCCCCAAGAGGCTTCAAAACTGCCTCCCAGAGGGCCCCGAGAGGCGCACCACGAGATCCCAACACAGCGGTCTCCCCCTCTCATTATCCCTTCTCTTTGTCGTCGCCTTCTTCGTCGTCGTTGTCGTATCAAATGGCGCAGCGAGGCCATTTTTCGTTCAAGCCACCGAAGGACCCAAGAGCTTCTTCTCCTCTTGCTCATTCTCTTCCTCCTCTACCTCCTCCTCCTCCTTCTCCTAATTCCCCGTGATGTTTCATATTCCGCCCCGCCAAAGGTCTAGCAGAAGCAGCTCTCCTCACTCCCCCAAGTCTCTGCTGCGGATTTTTCCGCGACACCTCGGCTGCACCCCAGATATCCACATAATCTGTCCTCTTCATCCTTCTTCTCCTCTTCATCCTCCTCCTCTTCCTCCTTCTCCTTCTCCTCAGCCTCTTCATGTTCCTCCTCCCGCCTCGACTGAGCTTCTCGCAACGCTCAATACAAACCGTCGGGGCCACGACGCCATCTCATCCGGACGCGCTTTTGGGAGCCAGGCTTTTTGTGACATTTCGGAGATCAGGCCGTCGGGAACCTTCGGTTTCAGCACACCTCCTGGGGAAACACTCTCTGGGGACTCACGGCCGCGCGAACACTTGCAACGTCCTCCCCCTCTTCCTCCTTCTCCTCCTTCTCCTCGTCCTCTTCAATTTCTCCTTCCCGCTTGCCAAGTTTGCGCGAAAACCAGCCCCCCCCGCTCTCCCACCACTGTTTTGATGATTCCTTCCGCAGCCACTTCGGCTGCATCCCTCATTTTATTATACTGAACGACGCCCCCCAGGGGCGGAGAGAATGGGCAACAAAAAAAAGCGGAGGGGGGGAAGAGGAGGAGGAACGAGAGGGGGAGGATGACGGGGAGGAGGAGGAAAGGAAAGGAAAGGAAAGGAAAGGAAAGGAAAGGAAAGGAAAGGAAAAGGGAAGGATGAAGGGGAGATAACAGAAAGTAGTCTAATCCGCTTCGCCAGAGATATGCTCGCAACTCCGACCTCAGAAGCGCCTTGCTTCGCATCGGCCCCGCCGTTTTCGCTTGAGACATCATCGCAGCTCTGGGGCCCGAGGCGCTCTCAGTTGAGGTGTTCCAGCCATTGCCGCTTGAGACACTTTCGCAAGTCTCACTTCGGAGGTGCCTTGCACCGTGGTGGTTCGGCCACTTTCGCGCGCGACTTCTCGCAACTCTAAGTTCAAGGATGCCCTGAGCAGAGGTGTTCAGACCACTCCTCGCTTGAAACTTCCTCGCACGGCTGACTTCGGACATGCCCTCCGCTGAGCGGAGGTGTTCAGGCCATTTTCACCCGGGACGTCCTCGCAACACTGACCTCGGCGACGCACTGTCCCATGGTAGTCTGACCGCGTTTGCCTGAGACCTTCGCGCCTTTTAGTGGCGCGATGATATGAGCAACTGGTCAGGCCACTACCGCCTGATATACGCATGTGTATGCGCACGCATAGTTACGCTGACCATTTGCATACACACGTACATATCCATACAAACGTATATAAATATGTACATATGTACTATGCATTCATACACGCATGTGCGTGCGCATGTACGCACGCTCGCACTCCGCTAGCGTGCGAATTCCAAAGGGCCACGGTGCATGGCGCGCAGCGCCAATGCAGTCTTGTATATATATATATATATATATATATGTATATATATATATCGGCGATTCCAGGTCGATGTTCCCCCCCTGTGCCCTGGGCTGGTCCCCCCCTTACTGTTGCCCCCCCAGCTGGGCGGGCTGCCGAGGGATGGGCGCGAGCGGGAAGCCGTGGATGGCTGTCTTCCGCGTCCCTGAGATCCGACGTTGGGGAAAATTGAGACGTCGTCAAGAATCACCGCCAGAGCCCCCAGCCCCAGTCACTCTTCGGGGGCCTTGAGACGGGGGTCACTGTAAATGGGGATTAGTCAGAGCGCCGGATCTTGCAGGATCCTGCAGAGCCAGGGTTGCACTGACACAGGCTAGCGTGCGGGATGCTGTATGGCCTGGCCGACCCGGGTTTGGATTGACCCAGGGTCAGTAGATCCCCAAATGTCACGGAATTTTTCGAGGCGGACCGATCTGTGAGGGTCCCGGAGCCCGAAGCCGGGCGAGAATTCGGGTGAGTGATAATGGGGGCTGGCTTCAATGGGGGATGAAGTTAACGACCCTGAAATGGCCCTCCCCCCCCCCCCCCCAGTTAGGCCACCTCCCCGATGACGGTCGGACCGAGGTATACGATCGAGGTCGGTTCGGGGCGGGCGCCCTAGTGTTTTTCATGCTTGCTGGAGGCTCTCGTGCATCCTGGGGGAGGGTACGCTCGGACGTTCTGTGCGCTCTGGCCGGCGGAGGGCCTCGTGTTCTTGGAGGATGTGCTTCTGTCCCAGGTACCAGGTCCAGCTGTACAGTCGGGGCGTTGACCTCAGGAACCGTAAATAAGGAACGAAGCCCCTTTTTTCCATAAGTTAACCTTCGATTTCCTGTCGAAAACATAAGGAAAGCCTGAGGCAAGTTGTGAAACACTTAAGGAACGCTGAGCCCCTCCCCAACGAAAAGGGTTCCTTCTTCAGGGCCCCGACTGTAGCACGTCGGCTGCAGAGCCGCAGGGTCGCCGGGAAGGGCAGAAGAGGGGAAGCCGAGGATGCCCCGGACGTGGTGCGCCCCGACTGCATCACGCGCCCGATGAACTCGAGAAGGGGATCGACTACAGAGTTGATTCGCTCGGGTAGAGGGCGAAACTACAGTAGTTTCGCCCTCTACCCGAGCCCGGGGCCATTGCGGATTTGTTGTACGTGTCTGGATGGAGCAATTGTGTGCTTTATATAAACGGCTGATAGCCGTCAGGGGTCGGCACACAATACATTTGTCCGGATCGAACAAAACATTACTCGGGGGTGGACAAACCCCCACCCTGACACGTCGATTCGCGAATTGTCCGTTTTCGGTTCTCGAGAGGGCGCTGCGGCCGACATTTTCCAGGCTTGCGCCCGCCAGGTTGGGACCCGAGGTCGTTCTCACTAAACCACGTTTTGCTAAAGAGGGTTCTGTGCATCCCCGATCTACCCCAGGATTGACTTTCTTCCCGAACCCATGGGGAACACACACGTAGAAAAGCCCGTAGATCTACGGAGCATCGTCTGCATGTTTCGCAGATTCGACGGGAGCTCAATCTTGGGGCAACTCGATCCTATACGGTGGGGGCGTTGGTTAAGTTGCTGGGGAGGCGCTGGCCCTGGAGGCTTCCTTATCTGACGAGGGCGGCGGTGATACCATGGCCAGTCCACGATTGGAGTTCCGCTGGCTCCCTGACCCTGGATTCCTGATCCCCCGCTCGAAGAGCGCCCGGCTCGAAGAGCTCGCGACGCCAGGGAGCCTCGGGGGCTGCCGCCGCCCCCAACCCCCCTTGTGGGCCGGGGGAGGGTGCGCATACAGTCAAATCGGGCCTGTCCTTCTGCAGGAGAGATATAACAAAAATCGTAAAACAAATAGTCTTTGGACATGTGGTGTCCATGTCTTATTTGTTTCGTTCAAAATCCGCCTGTAGGAGGACACGCCCGACCTAGGCATACAGTGGAGACCCGTGCCAAGAAACACCCTACTTGCCTCCAGGGTGCCCCTGGGTTTCTTGGGCTCCGATGGCTCTGCGATGGACAGCGTGACGCTGCCGCACCGAAGGCCAGTGGACGTCCTGGGGTCTCAGGAGTGGGTTTCTTGTGGAAGGTTTCTTCCCAGACGTGCGACGTCTTGACTTTTTCGATAGTCCCTGGAAGTTCCGACCCTTGCCCCAGCAACGGCTTCCCGTCCTGAGTCGTTTTCTGACGATCCCGAGGACCAGCGAGGGCCCCCCGAGTCCGAAGATGTGAAACAAATTCTCGTCCTGATTTTTTTCACGACGCGATCTCTCCTCCTTCTCCTCCTCCTCCTCCTCCTCCTCCTCCTCCTCCTCCTCCTCCTCTTCCTCCTCTTTCTAGACCTCCTCATACATCTCATCCTCCTCCCTCCTCCTCCTCCTCCTCCTCCTCCTCCTCCTCCTCCTCCTCCTCCTCGAGGAGATGGGCTGTGGTTCAGCCCCCACTGTATGCGAGGCGGCCGCCGCCGGCGCTGCCATCCGCCGGGGCGGCGGCGCGCGCGCCGCGTCGGCCGCGCGGGCCGCACCGACCTTCGCCGGAGGGGGGGCCCGCCGGGGGCCCTCCTCGCGAGGAGGGCCCCGTCTGCGCCGGCCAGAATAGGGGGTCGTCTGCGCCGGCACCGCCCTCCTCTTCCTCCTCTTCCTCTTCCTCCTCGTCCTCCTCCTCCTCCTGCTCCCCTCCTCCTCCTCCCCTCCTCCTCCTCCTCCGCCTCCTCCTCCTCCTCCTTCTCGTTTTTTCACGTTAGACCGACCTTAGCTGCAAGATGTGGCGTCCTTCTTCCTCTTCCTTTTTATCAGACCCGCCTTAGCTGCAAGCTGCGTTTTCTTCTTCTTTCTTCTTCTTCTTCCTCTTCTCCTCCTCCTCCTCCTCCTCCTCTTTCCTCCTCCCTCCTCCCTCCTCATCCTCCTCCTTTCCTTTTCCTCCTCCTCCCCCTTCTCCTCCTCCGCCCTCCTCCTCCTCCTCCTCCCTTTTCTTTTTACGTTTAGACCGACCTTTGCTGAAAGCTGTGGCGTTCTTCCTCCTCCTCCTCCTCCTCCTCCTCCTCCTCCTCCTCCTCCCCTCCTCATCAATCATCATCATCTCATGATGCTGCCCGCGGCTATTTGTGGCTCTCTTTCGGGCCGCGCTTCCATTCTCAAGTCTCTCAGGGTCTTGCTCAGGGATGCAAGACCTCGCCCACCCTGCGGCGGACGTCCTGAGGTACGGGGCGCAGGCGCTGGGGGCCACAGTCGTGAGCGCGGGCCGCCGCGCCGAGCGCTGGGGGCCACAGTCGTGGCGCGGGCCGCCGCGCCGAGCTGCGGGGCCTGCTCGCCGCAGCTGGCCTGCCCCGCGCCTCCGACCTTCTCCTGCCCCGCTTGCGTCAGCGCGGGCGCGGGCGGGCACGTGGTCGAGCCCTCGTGCCTGGGCCTCGTCACGGCCTACGTGGTGGCCGCGCTGACCGTCGGCCTCGCCGTCGGGACCGTGGGAGGCGCCTGGGCGGCGCGGCGGCTTCTCGGGCATTCGGCCCACCAGCCGCCCGCCGTGGTGGAGATCGTTGACGGCATCGACATCGCCGCCCTCGCGGCTCAGCAGGTCCGTGACGCTCGAGCCCGCGCCCCAGCGCTGCAATGATGGCGGGGAGCTTCCACGTGCTGCGCTACCGCGTCGGTGGCGTACCCCTCTGGCACGAGCGCCTCGTGCTTGGCGTCAGCGGGGGCCTCGCCTACATCCTCACCCCCGACTTCGACGACTACGACGAGCCCATCGTCGTCGGCCCCGACGTGCGGGCGGTCCTGCAGCTCGCGGGCCAGGGCGACACGCCGCCAGCCCTGGCGGGCGTCGCGGCGCACCGCTTCCGCCGCCTTCCGACGGCCGCGGAACTCTGGGCGGCTGTCGCTCGCTCGGTGGCCGCAGGTTACCCGAGACCTGCCGACCCTCTGCCGCTGGCGCTCGCGGCGGGCAACGTGGCGGGCGCCCCGCCTGGTCCCTTCCCGCTTGCGAACCCTGCGGCGGCCGCCGCCCTGCCGCCTGCGGCCCTGCCGCCACCTCCTGGCGGGGAAGGGGCGGCTCCGCCTGCGGGGGCCGCGGCCCCGCTGGCGATGCCCCCCGCGGCCGCGGCCGCTGCGGCGGCCCCTCTCGGCGTCGCCCCTGGCGTCGCTGCGCTGGCCGCCGCGCTGGGAGCCGCCCCGCCTGGGCCCGCGGGGGCCTTGCCGCTGGTGCCAGCACCCGCAGTGGAGGCTGCGCCTCCCGCCGCCGCCCCTGTGGCGCCCGCCCCCGTCGGAGATTTCAGGGTCCTCCCGATGCTGCTCAACCCGAGGGGCGAGCGCGAAAGGAGGTTCGGCGAGACCGTCAAGGCCCTCTCGGAGACGCCTGTGCAGGGCTGGCCTGTGCAAGGGCCGAGGACCCTCCTCTGGTGCCTGTCCTTCATGTCGACGATGGCGGGTACCCCCACAGCGTGGCACCAGAGGTGGCTCACCTCGATGGCGATGCCCGACGAGGACGAGCACGCGAAGCTCCACGAGACTCTCCGCCGCGTCCTGGACCTCGCCGTCGTGTACGACCAGCTGCAGATCGCCGAGATGGCATCGTTCGAGGTCGTCGCTCGCCAGCTCCAGCTCCTGGAGGAGCGGGTGTACGAGACGCGATCGGCGCCTCTGAGCGGCGCAGCCCCCAAGGCCAAGGCCGCGGCCAGAGGCGGCGCCTCAGCTGGGACCTCCAGCTCGCCTGCGACCAGCTACTTCCTCGGCGCAGGCGTCTCCAAGGCCAACCTCTGCATCTCGCCGAAGTTGCCGGAGTACATCGCAGACCAGATGAGGGCGGAGGCCGCCATCAGCAAAGAGCGCCGCAAGGCTCGCGAGGAGCGGGCCTTGCGGGCGCCATGACGCCTGAGAACTTCAGGCCTGGCTGTGGGGCGCGCCACAGTGGCGCCAGCCAGGCTCATTGCCCCCTCGCTGCACAACCCCTGCGGCAGCGAGACGTTTTTCCCCTCCACCCTTTACCTGTGGAGCGAAGATCGGGCACTTCATCCATGGGCGGGTCGGTCCGCAGACGGGTCGCCAGAGGTGCTGCCTGGCGTGAGTGGTACAACGACGCGGTGTCCACTCTCAACAACATGTACCACTGCGACCCGAACGATGTGATCAGCTCGCCTCCTGGTCTTCCTCCACGCGCTCGTAGTGACGCTGAGGAGTATCTTGCTCAACAGTATCGCGATTGTGAACTACCTCCTGGATATTCTGAATCTCTCCCGAGATGCGAGGCAGCCCTCGCAGAGTTGCTCGAATCGGCGCCCGGGTACTCTGGAGAGTCTCGGGTAAGACCCTACAACAAGGAGCTCGTATCCTGGCCGAAGCACGCGGCGCCTGTCCCGACGGCCGACCTCGTGTCTGAAGCTGATCGTTCTATGTTGTCAGGGTGGAGGCATCAAATGCTACGTGGCCCTGCTGATGCAGCTGCTCTCAGGAAGGACTCGGGACTGGGGTCGCCCTATGTGGATCCACGCCTTCGGTTTCGGGTTTCGGCCTCGGGAGCATGCTGATTTTCTGCTACGCCTGGACCAGGCTGGCATGCTTGAGTGGGAGGTCGCCGATCGTCAGGCTACCTATTATACTGGCTTTTTCTTCGTCGAGAAGTCCAACGGCGTCAACCTGCGGCTCGTCTTCGACACGAGGGTGGCCAACATGTCCTTCTCGGCCCCTCCTTCTACGAGATTGCCGACTCCGTCGGCGCGGGGCGCACTCGAGGCCGACCGCGACTTCTACGTGGCCCAGGGGGACATTCAGTGCGCATTTTACCATATGAAGTTACCGCCACATCTGCATCGATATTTGTCTCTGCCCGTCGTCCCGAATCGATACTTGGGCTTCAAGCGGCTCAACGGCGTGAACATCGGGACGAACGCCTTTCTGCAGCCGTGCGTCTCCGTCATGCCGATGGGCTGGTCGTGGGCTCTCCACTTCTGCCAGTCCGCCCTGACCACTGCCATCCTCGACTCGGGAATCGACGAGAGCCCCATGCTGGTGGACGGCGCTGCCATCCCTCCGCTGCGGAAGGACTCCGACGTCATCGGCGTGGGCTACGTAGACAACTTTGCCACCGTGTCCCTTGACCCCGAGGTGGCCACGACGGCCTGCCAGGCCATGCGTGACGTGCTCGTGTCGAGGGGTCTGTCCGTCGACGAGTTCGCCCCCGCCGCCAAACGCGTGGTCTTCACTGGCTTGGACATCCTCGGCGACGTCGGCATCGTCCGCTGTAAGATCGATAGGCTCTGCCGGTTGCGTCAAGCCTTGCTTGGTCTACTTAGACGTGGCTTTGCATCGCCTCTGGCCTTGTCAGCTGTAGTGGGTCACTGTACGTGGGGTATGATCACCAATAGACCCATGCTGTCGATCTTCAACTCAGTCTACCGCTTCATGGGCCTGGACTCCCGAGTGGCCGTGCCGCTGTGGCCGTCGGTCATCGCCGAGCTGCGCGCGGCGGCCGCCCTCGTGCCGCTATGGTGGGCCGACGTCAGAGCAGAGTGGTCGGCGACTACCTTCTGCAGCGACGCCTCCCCCTACGGCATCGGGGTCTGCCGCGAGACCGTCGACCAGGAGGTCGCCGCGGCCGCTGGGCGCTTGTCTGAGAGATGGCGCTATCGGTTCTCCGACGCCGTGCACGCCCGCGCCCACGCGCTCGGGATCGAGCCTCGCTCTGTGTTAGAAGCTACCGTGGACAAAAACTACCTCGAATAATGCCGCCTTTGTCCGAAGCCTCCTAAGATCCCTGGGGGCCCTCCGTCTACGGCATCATCGTTACATCAACCAGCTGACGCTGCTTCCCTCGACGGCTTCGATGAGGTTCCCGACTCGATCACGGCTTTCGACGGCTGGGCCACGATACACAGTTCGCGTCACTCAAGGTTCGGCTTGGACATTATGCGATACGAGGCGGAGGCTCTCGGGTTTGCGATGCGACACTCGGCTCGGTCTGGACGGCTTCGTCATCATCGCATCTTGTTCACCGTTGACAATTTGGCTCTAGCTCTTGCCGCTGGCAAGGGCCGTTCTGGCGCCCGGGGCCTTCGCGACCCTCTACGCCGACTATGCGCCCTGTCGGCGGCCACGGGCATCCGCCGCGCCATTCGGTGGATCCCCAGCGAGAGCAATGCCGCTGACTCGCCGTCCAGGACAGGCTTCTTTGTCGGGCCGACCTTCGAGGAGCACCAGGCGTATGCATCCCGAACTTCGACGGCAGCGGACCACAACACTGGCGGAGCAGAGGACCAGGACCCATCCTGGGCCCGCGCTGCTCGCCCCAGGAGCCTTGTCGGTGCTGGAGATGGCCGCCGTGTCGGACACGACCATGGCCAACTACTGGGGTGCCGCCAAGAAGTTCGAGGAGTGATGCCGCTGGACGTCCCAGACGTTCGCCACTGCAGAGGAGGTCGGTGTCATCCTAGTTACCTACTTCGTGAACCTCTTTCTGGACGGCTTCGACAGTGCCACGGGCCGTGTACTCATGCCCGCTCTGAAGCACTACCTGCCCGCGATCCTTGCTGGCAGGACTCCGCGCCCGCGGGCGGCTCGCGCCTTGACAGGCTGGCGGAAGCTCGTTCCCCCACAGATGCGACTCCCTCTACCTCGAGCGGCGATGGCGTCCATCGCGGGCGTCCTGACAGCGTGGAAGCTCTTCGGCATGGCTATGTTCATCAGGGCGGTGTTCGACACCTACCTGAGGCCAAGCGAGGCCTACCGCCTCACGGCGGGGAGCGCGATGCGACCTCGACCCGACGGCGCCCTGGGATACGGCCACTGGGCCCTGATTGTCAACGACGCCTGCCTCGACCGCCCTTGCAAGACAGGCGCTGTGGACGAGAGCGGGATTGTCGACAACCCGACCATCTGGCCCCGCCTGGTGGCCCTGGTACACGACAAGGGCCCGTCCGGCGGCCTTTGGACCTTCGCCCCCGACGAGGTGCGGAGCACGTTCCGTCGAGCAGCAGCCGCCCTCGGTCTGGAGACCGAGTTGATTTTTTACTCGCTTCGTCATGGGGGTGCGTCCGACGACCTGCTGTCGCTCAGGCGCACGAGGAACGAGGTCAAGGACCGCGGCCGCTGGAGGACGGACCTGATCCCCTTCCGCTTCGCGAAGCGGGCCCGCATGCAGCAGCGGATCGCCAGCCTAGGCCAGAACATCGTCGATTTCAACAAGCAGGGGGACAGGCAGATGAACGACCGCATCCTCCAGACCACGGCCTCGGGCGTCTTCCCACTGCAGGTGCCGCTGGCAGTGACGCCGACGCCGCCTGCTGTCAGGCCGCCGCCCCCACCGATCACTGCACGGTGGGCCTTCGCCTGACGCGCCTGTGGCGCTCTGCCAGGCGGGCTTCTACGAGAAGCAGGCACTGCCCTGCGCTGGTGCTCGGCTGCGACGGTGGCGCGGCCCGCGCCCTGCAGCGGATGGGCTTCGGCGTCGTGCACCTCGACACGAGTCGCCACGCAGGTGACGACATCACCGATCCCGCAGTGATGCGGCGCATTTTAGGCTGGATTCGTTCTAGCTGCATCTCGTGCGTGTGGGTGGAACCCGACACCGCCACCTGGCTTCGCCATTCGCCTGCTGTGCGTTCCAAGCTGCATCCTCGCGGCCTCCCGACCTTGACCAACTTTAAAGCTCGATCTGTTCACATCGCCAACCTTTTCCAATATCAGTACTTGCACGTCCTGTATGAATGCTGCGGTAAGAAAGTGCCCGCCATATTGTGCCACCCCGACGCGCCTTTTATATGGGATGGCCGTGCGTGCACCTCTCTTGTGAGCCAGAGTTCTTCTTCGACAGTTTTCGACTCCTGCATGTACTCTGGCCGCGTCAAAAAACAGATTTCGACTTGTAAGCTGGAACGTGAAAGATATTGATAGGCTATCCCTGACCTGTTCACCTGTTGCCTCGCCGCGCCGTCGCACTCGTAAGCGACATCTCGGCGAGTTAGGCATCCCATCGTTCAACCGTCAGATACGCAGCGCTGCGCGCCACCCTCCTGCCTGTATCCTACGATTCGCATGTAAAAGGATGGCCAACAGTGTCGATAGCCTCCGATACGTCTCCCGACTATCTAGATGTGTGTGGGTTTTCATTCAAGTATTGTTGCTTTCAGCCAGTGTCTTGGACTAGCCATAATACCTGGTGCTGGCCCCTGCGGCATCAGATTTCGTGTCCTCGCCTGACGCCCTCTTACACAAAAAGAACCGTCTGGCCACGGAGTCGTCCACCTTATGCTGCCCGCGGCTATTTGAGGCTCTCTTTCGGGCCGCGCTTCAATCTTCAAGTTTCTCCCTCCCCCCTTTGCTCCCAACTCAAGAATGTTTCTTTGGCCTGGTGCTGGCCCCTGCGGCATCAGATTTCGTGTCCTCGCCTGGCGCCCTCTTGCGCAAAAAGAATCGTCTGGCCACGGGGTCGTCCACATCATCATCATCAACATCATCATCATCATCATCATCATCATCATCATCATAATCATCATCATCATCCTCATCCTCCTCCTCCTCCCTCCTCCCTTTTCCCTCCTCCCTCCTCCCTCCTCCTCCTCATCCTGCCTCGCCCTCTTCTTTTTTTATTTCACACTTGACCGACCTTAGCTGAAAGCTGCGGCGTTCTTCCTCCTTCTCCTCCTCCTCCTCCTCATCATCATCATCCTCCTCCCTCCTCCTCCCTCCTCCCTCCTCCTCGTCCTCCTCCTCCGTCCTCCTCCTCCTCCTCCGCCCTCCTCCTCCTGCTCCCTCCTCCTCCCTCCTCCTCCTCATCCTCCTCCTCCTCCTCCTCCTCGTCCTCCTCTCCCTCCTCCTCCTCATCCGCCCTCCTCCTCCTCCTCCAACTCGTTATTTGTTTTCACGCTAGACCGACCTTAGCTGCAAGTGGCGTCCTTCCCCCTCCTCCTTTTTACATTAGACTGGCCTGAGCTGCAAGCTGTGGCGTTCGTCTTATTCTTCTTTGTATTATTGTTCTTCCTCTTCCTCTTTCTCCTCCTCCTCCTCCTCTTCCTCCGCCCTCCTCCCTCCTCATCCTCCTCCTCGTCCTTCTCATCCTCCTCCTCCTCGTCCGCAGCCCTTTCTTTGTTTCATGTTAGGCCGACCTCAGCTGCAAGCTGTTACGTTCTCCCTCCTTCTCCCCCTCCGTCCTCCTCCTCCTCTTCCTCCTACTCCCTCCTCCCTCCTCCCTCCTCCCTCCTCCCTCCTCCCTTCTCCCTCCTTCTCCTCCTCCTCCGTCCTCCTCCCTCTCATCATCCGTCCTCCTCCTCCTCCTCCGTCCTCCTCCTCCTCCTTTGTTGCTTACGTTCGACCGACCTTTGCTACAAGCTGTGGCGTTCTTATTCCTCCTCATCCTCCTTCTTCTTCTTCTTCCTCCTCCCCCTCCCCCTCCTCATTCTTTTCCTCCTCCTCCCTCCTCCTCCCTCCTTCTCCTCATCCTCCCTCATCCTCGTCGTCCTCCCTCTCTTCTCTTCTTCCTCCTGCTTCTTTTTTATACGTTAGACCGACCTTTGCTGCAAGCTGTGGTGTTTTTCGTCCTCCTCCTCCTCCTCCTCCTCCTCCTCCTCCTCTCCCTCCTCCCTCCTCCCTCCTCCCTCCTCCCTCCTCCGCTCCTCCTCCTCCTCCTCCGCCTCCTCCGCTCTCCTCCTCCTCCTCCTCCTCCTCCTCCTCCTCTTGTTTCTCCTCCTCCTCCTCCTCCCCCCTCCGCCTCCTCCTCCTCCGCCATCCGTCCTCATCCTCTGTCCTCCTCCTCCTCCTCCGCCTCCTCCTCCTCCGTCCTCCTCCTCCTTCTCCTCCTCCTTCTCCTCCTCCTCCTCCGTCCTCCTCATCCTCCTCCTCCCCCTTCCTCCGCGCGTAATCTGCCCGCGTAAGGTCGTGCGTAAGCGCCTTCGTCTCCAGCGTAGCCTGCCGCGCTGGCGGCCCGCGGAAGCTGCGGCGTAAGGTCGCTATGACATCTCGCGTCAAACCCGGTGTTTGATCGTCGCTCAGATGTTTCTGCGAGAGGAGGGCATTTCGTCTTGTCCTCGCTATTTTTCTCGTTTGCCGTCTCGTAGTCTCGTAGTCCTCCCTCTTTTCCGGGTCCTCTCTCCCTCTGCCTTGCCCCTTTCCCTTTCCCTCCCCTCATGCTTCCCAGTCGTCTTTCAATATTCCTGGTCTCTCCTCCTTCCTTTATTCCCTCCTCCGTCCTCCTTTCTCTTTCCGCCCCCCGATCGTCCTTCTTTATTCCTCGTTTTCAGCTCCTCATTTCTCGTCTTTGCGTTTCTTCTTCCACTTTCCATTTCTTTATTCGGCGGCGAGCTCGGGAGAGAAGTGAGAAGGGGCGGGCCTTCTCAGAAGGCTTGGAAGTTCCCCAGCCTTCGGAGCAGTTGTCTGAGCCTCCCCCGAAGAGACAGAAAACCTTTCAGAACGCCAGAGGCCTTCTGAGAAGCCCCGCCGCATTCTGAGAAGGCCTTCTCCTTCTCACTTCCCCCCTGGGCTCTGCCTTTGCTGCCGCCGCCGTGCGTAGTCAGCAGCATCGTGCGAGGAGTGATGATGCCGAGCGACTCAGAGGAGACCTGGGAGTGGGGTCTCGTGTGCTGGAGTCGCTCGGCGCTGACACGAGTGGTGAGAGTGACTAGTTTTGCCCACGTGTGTGGGAGCGCGCCAGAATCCAGCAGAATCCACTTCCCATTCCCTTTATCCTCCCCCGTCCCCACCTTGGTCACCCCTTCCTCTCCGTCTCGCCCTCTTTTATCACTCCTTCCTCGACCTCCCTCTTCTTCTCCCCCTCGCCTCCACCCCCATTTCACCCGCCTCGTCCACCTCCCCACCTCCTTCCACACGTGGTTCTTTGGCTCCTTATCCTCAGTCCACCTTCTACCTGCCTTTCCTTCTTTTTTCCTTGTCGCCCCTGCGGGTCTGTGCCTCTCAGTTTGAAGTTTATGAGGTCTGGATGGCCAACCGTCGGCCTTACAGACGGGAGTTAAAATATGCATGTGTTTTGAACGTGAAGGCTCGTTCTAGGATATGTGGGGAGCCTCCACCCGTGAGGTTTTGAAGGTGGGGCTGGTGGGGGGGGGCTCCTGGATGTACGCTTCTGTCTGCAATTGAGGTCCGAGGACAAGAAGGCCCGCCTCTACTGCATCTACTTTCCATTGGCCGGACGCGCTCCACCGTGGCACAGCTGTTTGAGATCCTCCGCAAGAGCGGCTGCCGAAGGAGATCCCGATGTTTGCTTGCTTGGCACGGGCAGGATCAGGAAAACGTTGTGACATCGAGAGGTTGTTGGCGTGAGCCGGCGTGGAGGGGCAGGGGAATGAGGAGGGGTTGAGGCAGGGGGAGGGTGACGTGGAGGAGGAGGAGGCGGAGGAGGAGGAGAAGGAGGAGGAGGAGGAGAAGGAGGAGGAGGAGGAGGAAGGGATGAGGAGGAGCAGCAGCAGCAGGAGGGCAAGGAAGACAAGGAAGGCAAGGAGGACAAGGAGGAGGAAGAGGAGGATGATGATGATGAGAAGGAGGAGGGAGGGAGGAGGAGGAGGAGGAGGAGAAGGATGAGATAGACCAGCCGCAGCATCGAGCATCGAGGAGGATGGCGAGGAGGAAGAGGAGGAGAGGAGGGAGGAGGGAGGGGAGGAGTGGAGGGAGGGGTACGTAAGGAGGAGGGAGGGAGGGAGGGCGGGAGGGAGGGGTACGGAGGGAGGGGTACGGAGGGAGGGAGGGAGGGAAGAAGGGAGAAGGAGGAGGAGGAGGAGGAGGAGGAGGCGGAGGGAGGTGGCGGTGTCGCGTGGAGCACGCGCGCGCCCGACCAAGATCGTTCAGGTGCTCTGTCGACGCCTTGTGGACAAGACAGAGAAGGTGGAGGGAGGATGGGAAGGAGGATGAGGACGAGGACGAGGGGGGGATGGAGGAGGAGGGAGGGAGGGAGGACGAGGAGGAAGGAGGAAAGAGAAGGCGAAGGAGGGGGAGGACGGGCTGGCAAGGGGAGGAAGAGGAGGAGGAGGAGGAGGAGGAGGAGGAGGCTTAGAACGCAACAGGCTAGATCCTTAAGTCGGGCTAACGTAAAAAGAGGAGGAGGAGGGGAGAGGAGGCGGAGGCGGAGGAGGAGGAGAGAAGGAGAGAGGAGGAGGAGGAGGAGGAGGGTGAGGGGGGGAGGAGCAGGAGGAGGAGGAGGAGGAAGGAGGAGGAGGAGGAGGAGGAGGAGGAGGAGGAGGAGGAGGGGGAGGAGGAGGAGGCGGAGGAGGAGGAGGAGGAGGATCAGGAGGAGCCTTTGCTGACTAATCTTCATTGCCTGTTCTCCTTGCCGCACTGTTTACCCATATTCAGCGTCTCAGCGTGCTGTTGCACAAATGTCATGTCGCCTAAGCCAGTTTCTTTGCACTTGTCATCGCCGCCCAGACGCTACGGTTCCAGCCATCCCTAGTCCGAGCAACGTAGAAGCTAGGAGCAGGAAACAGGGCGGGAAATATCCCCAGAACTCCGACGTCGTGTTTTTCTCACCGTCGACCCCCCGAGGTCTAGACTCCATTCCCAGGACAAGCTTTTCATCTCGGGCTGTTTTGTTGACGGTCCTGGGGCCCGGGGAGGGCCCTGGGAGGCCGAACACGTTTTTCTTCAAACCTCCGGTCGTGTATTTTCAAAAAGAGGGGAGGTGGTCGGACGTGCCTAAAATCGAGATAAATTCGTTCCAGAGCGTTCCGGAACGCTCGAAGACGGCCGTGGCGCGCGAGACATCCTCCAGAACTGCCGGTTCTCAGAGCGTCCGGGAACGCTCTGAGACGGCCGCGGCGCGCGAGACATCCTCCAGAACCGCCGCTTCTCAGAGATTACCGTTTTCCATCCTCACCCGATTTTGTCCTCGTCGTGGCTTCCCCTTACGGCTGGACCGAGGTACAAGAGCGAGGTTGGTTCTGGGAGAGTGCCTTGGTGTTCTTCGTGCTTGTTGGATGCTCTCGTGCATCCTGGGGGGGGGGGGTACCCTTGGCTATTCCGTGTGTTTTGGCAGGCGGAGGGTCTCGTGTTCTTGAGGGGTGTTCTTCGGCTATACGCAAGAGTGACCTTTCGCCGGAGTGACCTTTGGTGCGGGCTCACTGGGGCCCCCAGATGGCTAAACGAGATGCGATAGCAGCGGCTTTTGCGCGTCAAGTTCGGCCTCCCCGCGGCCCCCGAGACTCGCGCACCAATGGTCACTCTTGCCTGGGCTCACTCTTCCGTGTACCCTGACTCCAGATCCGCCTTACTTTGGGCTTTTTCCAATTCTAGACGCTTCGCGTATCCCCACCAGCCCGTCCAGAAACGACGCCCAGGCGAGTAGAGGGTCGTCTTGAGGGGCTTTTCGGCGTCTTGGGTGCCTCGGGGGGGCCTCTGTGGGCCGTTCGGGATCCTGTTTGGGGCCTCCTGGGGGCCTCTTGGGGCCTCTTGGGGCCATCTTGGGGCCTTTGGGGGCCTCCTGGGCGCTTCTTGGGGCCATCTTTGCCCCCTCAGGAGGCCAAAACGCGGCCAAAATCTCAGTAAAATCAATGACTTTGGCTTCCTCGCCGAGGCCGTTTTGGACGCTCTGACCGCTCGCGGCCCCTCCTGTCCAGGTCAGTGGGGAGGGGGTAGGGGGAGGGGTAAACCCCTCCCCGAAGGGAAAGAGGGAGGGGTGAAAGAAAAAACGCCTTAAACCACCGACGCCCAGAGAGCTGGTGGGGTTACCTCGATCAGGGAAGTGGACAGCACACAGAGGAAGCCAGTATGAGACATCTTGGGATTTCTTGAGCCATCTTGGAGGTCATTTTGGGCTCTCCGAGGCGCTCTTGGAGTCATCTTAATCAGTGCCCCCCCCAAGAGGCCAACATGTGGCTAAAACCTTATTGCAAACAATGGTTTGACATTATCGCCGAGGCCTCTGGGAGCACCTTGGGTGCCTCTGGGGGGTCTCTTGGGGCCTCTTGGGGGTCTCTTGGGGGCCTCCTGGGGGCCTCTTGGGGGGCCTCTTGGGGCCATCTTGGGGTCATCCTGCGGCCTCTTGGGGCATCCTGGGGGCCTCTTGCGGCCATCGTAGAGGAAATCGATCAAAGAAGAGGGGAGCTTTAATTAGCCCTGCCCCCTCAGAAGGCCAAAATGGGGCCAAAACCATAGTAAAATCAATGATTTTGGCTTCCTCGCCGAGGCCGTTTTGGACGCTCTGACCGCTCCCCGCCCCTCCTGTCCAGGTCAGGTGGGAGGGGGTAGGGGGAGGGGTAAACCCCTCCCCGAAGGGGAAGAGGGAGGGGTGGAAGAGGAAACGCCCTAAACCACCGACGCCCAGAGGGCTGGTGGGATTTAAAAGTGCGTCGGAAACCCACTTATATGAAGCCGAAAAAGTAGGGCGGAAATTTCTGCACCCAGCATAAAATACGGCGAAAATCCACAGAAGTAGGGCGGAAACAACAACAGAAAAGTAGGGCGGAAATTGGCATCAGCGGGGCTTGAAAAGTAAGGCGGAAATTTCAAGCCCTACTTACGAATTTCCCCAAAGTAGTGCGGATCCGGAGTCAGGGTAGCCGAGCTCTTCTGCCCCAGGTCCGACTGCAAGGCCGTGGGGGGCCAGGAGGGCCTCGGGGCTCCTCCGGGGCACCAGACGGACCCCTCCCCCGAGACCGGCGGCCCCCCCTCGAAGGCGCCACACCTTGGGCCTGGCGGAGCGCCCCGCTCGGGATGCCTCTCTGGGAGGGGGGGGGCGACGATCTTGGTGTCCTCCTCCTCCTCCTCCCCCCCCTCCTCCCCCCTCCTCCCTCCTCCTCCTCCTCCTCCTCCTGCTTGCCTCCTCCTCCTCCCCCTCCTCCTCCTCCTCCTCCTCCTCCTCCTCCTCCTCCTCCTCCTCCTCCTCCTCCTCCTCCTCCTCCCACCGTGGCCATTTTGGCTCAAGATGCAGGCTTCCCCTGGGAACCAAACGGATACCGCTAGTCCGCGGCTGGCAAGACTTCCTGAAGTCTGGCATCGACTCTGGGCCACCTCTCCAGCGCTCGCGTCGGTGGGTAAACGGAGGCATTTCCCGTTCCTGTCGGCTCGATCGCTTCCAGCTTCGGAGCCATGCCTGGCGCAGCGAGTCCCGAGAAGATCCGCGTCCACTCGGTGGGCTCCCACAGCTGCAGCGGCCGCTCGACGTCCAGGACACGATCATCCAAGTCCCACTCACGGGCGCCCGAGCCTCGCCGCAAGGCGCCACAAGCTGATCATGGACGGCTGGTCCGCCCTGGTGCTGCCGCTCCTCCTTCTGGCCACGCTGGTCCTGCTGGCCGTCGGGGAAGGGGCGACAGGAAGCCCTCCCACCTCTCCCCCAGCGAGGCGTGCTGGCGCCAGAGAGCAGCTGATGCGGCCTTCGAGATGCAGAGAGACGGGATCGACCTCGACATGCTGGAGTCGGGGATGCTGCTGATAAGGATGCTGCCGCCAGTGCCAGGGACGGTTCTTGTCAAGCTGCTGGTGTTGGCGGTGACCCGTGGAGGACCTACCTGGACAACGGCGGGACCCCCCTGGGCCCTGCGTCGCCACTGGGACCAAGCCGTGGCCACCCTCCCGCACATGCTGCTCCTCTTCGTGACCAGCGGCCTGGCGCGACTCCTGGGGCCTCATCTGTGGCGACGTCGTCTGGGGATACGGGCGGTGCCGCGGATGCTGTCCCGTCCAACCCCACACAGGCCGCCCTTCTCCAGCAAGTTGAGGCGGCCATCACCTCCGCCGTCACGTCAGCGGTCGTCGCCAGCGTCGACGCCACCCTCTCGGCGGGCCTGGCGCAGATCCAAGGGGTCATGGAGTCCCGTGTCGGAGCCGTGGAAGGACGCCTTCGGGGGGTTGAGCAGAAGCAGTTGGACATCGAGAGGCAGCTGCGCGCGGACATTGCACAGCTCCGCGAGCAGATGGGCATCATGGCGCGTGCTGAGCCATGTTCTGCCCCTGCTGGCCCTGACTGGGACCGCCCTCCAGACCTCACGGCGGTGGTCGTGCGTTGCAAGGGGGAGCTCCCCGCTGCGGCCTTCATGCAGGCCATCGACCCCCTCCTCACGGCGGCTGGCATGGGCCCCGACTCATTCGCGGTCGAGGCGGAGCCCCTCGGCAAGCGCTGCGTCTTCGCTTCAAGGGACCCCCTGCGCTCGGGGCTAGAAGGGCTGCTAAGGTGCTGGGGCGCATGCGCCTTGGCCGTGGGGAGTGGAGCAAGCCACGTGCCACGACGCCTGCAGGCCACGAGGTCGACATATTCGTGGCGCCCGACCAGAGCGCAAACAGGTGTTGCACGAGCTCACGCTCAAGAAGCTCGCCGTCGCGCTGGGGCGCGTCATCGGCGACAGACACCGCATCTTCGTGGACAAGCAGAAGTTCTCCCTCTCGTCCCAATGGAAGGCCTTCCTCCGACTCACCATCGACGGCCCCAACTCCACCCCGGCTGTGTCCTGGTCGCCGTCCGCGCTCTCGGCTATCGGGCTGCGGCGTGAGGACCTCGAAGCGACGGTGGAGGCGGCTCTGGCGCCTGGTGATGATGATTGGTGTCTTTAGCACGTTTGTCAAACTCTTCGCCGCCCCGCAGAGCAAGGGGCTCACCTTCGCCACCTGGAATGCCAGAGCATTCTGCCATTACAAGGCGAGCGTGGCGGCACGCAAGAGCGACTATCTTGGGAATGCGCTCCGAGCAGGGGCTATCGTTGGTATGCAGGAGGTCCACGGGTCGGCCGTGCGCCTGCGTATGCTGATAGATCGCTTGGGGACGGACTACCAGATGTTCTACTCCTTCGGTGACAACGCCGATGAGTCCCTCGGCAGCGTCGCCACCATTTTCCCCTACAAGGTGCGCGCGGGCATGGACCTGCGCAAGACGTTCTGCATCAAGGCGCGGGTGCTCCGTGTCACGGCCGCGATCACGGACGGGCCCCACTCTGGCTACACGCTGAAGCACTGGAACATCCATGACCACGCCCTCTCGCGCGAGCAAGTACGACGGGTCGCTGGCGCGATCCAGGCTGATCTGCGTGACATGGAGATGAATCCAAGGAGGCGCTGCGTTGCGATTGTGGGCGACTTCAACTACGGAGAGAATGCGGAGGTGGAGGACCCCCTGGTTCCTGGTGGCGGACGCAGGGCTGCCTCTCACCCCCGCGGGCGCGCATGGGCGCATGCGCTGAGTGCTGCGACGGAGATGATACCTCACAAACCAACGCACTGGCATCCTGGCAGGCAGATCGTTACCACGATTGACAAGATATGGATCGGCTCCCCACGCTGGTTGCTCACGCAGACTTTTCAACATGGGCAGGTGCATGGAGAGCCTCGCGAGTTGCACCTCGACGGGCTCTCGGACCACGCGATGTACTCTGTAGCATGGACCTCTCGCCCCCCGAGAAAGAGACCGACCACGGGCGTCATCAACCCTGTCCCCTCCTTCGTCTCTGAGAATTCCCTCCTTTGCGAGATGATCAGGAAGTGCGAGTGCGAGGTCCCCCTGGATGGTCTCTCTCCTCCTGACCGAGTACACTGCCACGCGAAGATCCTGCAGACTGCAGCGGCCGCCACACGTGATGCCATTCTTCGTGGGGAGCCTGGCTTGCGCCCACCGACGGCTTTGATCTGGATACAGCTTGGTCGAGCGATATCGAGGCAGGACGTTCGGATGGCTGAGGCCCTGCTGCGCCAACATGCATGGACGAGCTAGATGGTCGAACTTCGCTACCACCCAGGACTTGGCAGAGCACAAGTGATGCTCCTAGACCCTCAAGATCTCTCCAGACGGTACCGCCTTGCGCAACACCGCGAACTGGAATACATACTCCGCCTGCATCAGCATGACATTGACGGGGAGCCAGTCGAGTCCAACAAAGCAGCGCTTGTAAGGCAGCAAAGGGCCTTGCGACGGCGTGCGGCCCTCTGGGCTCCTACGTCGGCACGTCGCTTCCTCGGGGGCATCGAGCTGGATGGCGGCACGGTTGCGAGAACGGAGCAGGATATTCAGAGGGCGCTAGCGGGCTACTGGCGAGGCGTCTTCGGCGACGACGTGGCGAAGCGGAAGCAGTCAGCCGAGGAAATGATGCGCAACCCTGCCTCCAACTCTAACGTCATCCCCATGTCCTTCCAAGACGGCATCATGGCCCCTCTCCCGCGTGATGCTCCTCGTGTGATTCTGCGTCGCCGGGAGCTCCAGGATGGTTATCTCCGACGCTACGGCATCCAAGGTGCTGACTGGGCTTCGATCGAGCCCCCTTCGGCACGCACCGTGGCCATGGCGCTCCGCAGGCCCCGCAAGTCAGCCCCTTGCCCAGACGGTCTCGGCGTAGGGCCTGGCTTGTCACGCCGCTGGGGGTCGAGGCGCTGGCGGAGGCTATGGCGTGGCAGCTGCAGGGCTGCCCATGCGCCAGGAGTGGAACTTCTGCATCGCCGTCTTCCCCGCCAAGGGAACGCGTGCTGATGACCCGCAAGAGGTCCTCAGGCGCGCTGGTGAGACCCGCCCACTAGCGCTTGAGAACACGTCCAAGAAGGCCGTCATGTGGGCCCTCAATTCATGCATGAAGAAGGTGGCGGGGTGGCACTGCGTGGACACGCAGCGAGGCTTCATTTGCGGACGCAGCTTCTGCGACAACATAGTCGAGCTCGACGCGCACTCCCGCGTGCTCTCCATGGCTGCGAGGCACGGTGACTCACCCTTCCTCCTCTCCTCCGACTGGGGCCAGGCCTTCCCGAGCATCGCGCAGGACTGGCTCTTCGGCGCGCTCCGCGCCATGGCCGCCCCCCAGGGGCTCCAGGACGCGCTGAAGGTCAACTGCGACGGGGTCGTCTCCCTCGCGGCTTCGCGCACGAGGGCTGCGCTCTACTCGGTGCGCTCGGGCATCCTCCAGGGCGGCCCCGCCAGTGGCACTCTGTTCGTCCTCGCCGCCCACCCGTTCGGGCAGGACCTGAAGGCCAACCTGGACTCCAAGCGTCGGGGCATCTCGAGATGGTGCGCCGACGACCTGGGCGCGGCGGTGATGTCCCAACGCGGGCTGCTCACGCTGGCCCGCGTCTTCCGCGGCGCGAAGCTCCTGGCGGGCCCGATGATCAAGCCTGCGAAGTGCCGCGCCACCCCGCTGGGTGACCCGCAGCGCGCTGGCGCGCAGGAGCGGGCGCGGGACTCCCTGATGGCCGCGGACAAGGACTGGGAGGCGTTCCCATTCGTGGACCACCTCGAGTACCTGGGCGTGTTGCTGGGACCAGGGATCACGCAGGAGGCACAATGGCGTGTGCCGATGAAGAAGTACTCCGAGCGCGTCGGGGAGATCTCCAGGAGCCGCTCGGACGTGCATGCTGCCATCCTCTTGTACAAGGAGCGCTGCGCGCCCGCCCTGTCGCGCAAGGCGCAGATGATGGAGGCCCCCGCTTCCCTGAAGAAGCTCGAACGAGGGAGGCTGGCGCACCTGCTCCGCCTGCCAGGCAGCTTCCTGGGAGACGGGGAGTGGCGCGAGCTCGACACCGTCGGCGGCCCGCAGATCCCCTCCGCCACGACCATGTGCGAGGCAGCCCTCGTGAGGGCGGCGGTGGTCACGCTGGACTCCTGGCGCACGGCCTCGCGGCAGCTCCGCGGGGCTGCGCTGCGGCACCTGCCCCTGGTGCGGACGGTCCGCGGCTGCCCGTGGCCCAGCTGGTGGCAATCTGAGGCCATTGCTGTGACGCTGGAGAGAGCGGCGTCGTGCCGCGGCACGAGCCCCCGCGCGACGGCTGCGCGCGCCCTTCTTGCGGCCGCCTCCCGCGAGGCCCACCGCAGGCGCGCCGGCCCAGCTGCAGGAGACGAGCGCCATGCTCTCCTGCGGCGTGTGCGGCCACAGCACCTCCTTTACTCCTCCCTCCTTGGTTCGTATCTTCGCTCCGACTCTCGTCTCCCGCGCCTCCACCTCCGCCTGCAAGAACGTCTCCGGCGCTGGTTTGGGGTCCACGCTGTCGACGCTGCGGCGATCGACTGGTCGGCCGTCGCCTCGGTGGTGCATCGCATCCCGCCGTCCTGGCGCAGTGCTTGCATTAAGACCTGGGGAGGGGGTTGGATCACCGAGTCTAGGATGCGCAACCCGTACAGGCGGTGCGTCTGGGGATGTCCTGGGGCTCGAGACTCGCTAAAGCACTACTTTTGCTGGTGCGACCCGATGTATATGCTCGTCCGTAGTCAATTAAACGCTGACCTTCCAGCGCCGCCGTTTTTTGACCCCCTCCTAGCCCTGGGCCTGATCCACCCCTCCCCCGAGGCGTTCAAATTCACTGCCTGTTACTTCCATCTTTATAGGTTGGCTCACCAAGAGAGCAAAACCCGTGTTCCGCCGTTTAAGGATAATGACGCTCGCTCGTTCGCTCGCGCTGCGCTCCAAGCAGTTGAAATGCCCCTCGGTGGTCAGCGCCGCAGGAGGCCCCGCCTACAGAGGCGATAGGCTGGATAGACACGCGGCCCCCCCAGACGCTCCAACCTCCTCCTCCTCCTCCTCCTCCTCCCTCCTCCTCCTCCTCCTCCTCCTTCTCCTCCCCCCTCCTCCTCCTCCTCCTCCTCCTCCTCCTCCTCCTCCTCCTCCTCCCACGTTGCCAATTCCTCGCCGTCCCCAGCGTCGGAGGCGTAAGAGGCTGACACCAGCGCCGATACAGCGGCGAGGTGCCTCCGCCGAGGAGAGGCGAGCCCGATCTCGGCGACGGTGGTAGTAGTCCGGGCTTCGCCAAGTTCCAGGAGAGGAAAAAGCACACAGACACAATGAATCGTCGATTCCACAGAAAAGATGGGAAAATATGGAAAGTGGGTGGGAAGACAGAAACCCAGAAAATATGTGAAAATATGGGGATTCGTTTTGTTTGTGTGTATTTATTT